>WNGS01163002.1:12935713-12953887 GCA_020271785.1 Procambarus virginalis | reverse complement strand
TATATATATATATATATATATATATATATATATTATATATATAGTGTGTGTGTATTACCACACACACACACACACGACAACCAGAGCGGTCCATAATAAATGTAGTCAGTTAAAAACAGCAGTTGCTGTATTTGAACATTCTTTTGGAAAACACGTTTCCTAAAAGGTTTTATAAAAGTTAGATAAAGTTTTCATGTTTAGAATGCGTGTTGAAATGTTGGAGAAGCGGAATTTGTTCATATAACTTCATTGCCAAGGCATCTAAAAACTGGACCACTGTGGAAATTGGACTGTAGTTCACTTGTATACTGACTGTAGTCCAGTTGCGTACGGACTGTTGCTCAGTTGCATACGGACTGTTGCTCAGTTGTATACGGACTGTTGCTCAGTTGCATACGGACTGTTGCTCAGTTGCATACGGACTGTTGTTCAGTTGCATACGGACTGTTGTTCAGTGCATACGGACTGTTGCTCAGTTGCATACTGACTGTAGTCCAGTTGCTCAGTTGCATACGGACTGTTGCTCAATTGCATACTGACTGTAGTCCAGTTGCTCAGTTGCATACGGACTGATGCTCAGTTGCATACTGACTGTAGTCCAGTTGTTCAGTTTCATACGGACTGTTGATCAGTTGCATACGGACTGTTGATCAGTTGCATACTGACTGTTGATCAGTTGCATACGGACTGTTGTTCAGTTGCATACGGACTGTTGATCAGTTGCATACTGACTGTTGATCAGTTGCATACGGACTGTTGTTCAGTTGCATACGGACTGTTGTTCAGTTGCATACTGACTGTAGTCCAGTTGTTCAGTTGCATACGGACTGTTGTTCAGTTGCATACGGACTGTTGATCAGTTGCATACTGACTGTTGATCAGTTGCATACTGACTGTTGATCAGTTGCATACGGACTGTTGTTCAGTTGCATACTGACTGTAGTCCAGTTGTTCAGTTGCATACGGACTGTTGTTCAGTTGCATACGGACTGTTGTTCAGTTGCATACTGACTGTTGATCAGTTGCATACGGACTGTTGATCAGTTGCATACGGACTGTTGATCAGTTGCATACGGACTGTTGATCAGTTGCATACGAACTGTTGATCAGTTGCATACGGACTGTTGATCAGTTGCATACTGACTGTAGTCTAGTTGTTCAGTTGCATACGGACTGTTGATCAGTTGCATACGGACTGTTGATCAGTTGCATACGGACTGTTGATCAGTTGCATACGGACTGTTGATCAGTTGCATACGGACTGTTGATCAGTTGCGTACGGACTGTTGATCAGTTGCGTACGGACTGTTGTTCAGTTGCATACGGACTGTTGATCAGTTGCAAACAGACTGCAGTTATATTCTGTCCGAATTCCTGTTCGGTTATGTCTGGATTGCTTGACTTTGAAATCCTTTTTCGCGGGAGTTCATTTGCTAGCTGCCATTGGCGCAAGCAGCTAGCTTCATGTATGGTATTTTTACTTCGTATAACAAATGTGTTTCGTAAACTATGTGCTAATGGCGAACAGTTTAAGTATTGAAGAAAATAACACCAAAACGGCTAGATTGTGGCATGTTTCGGTGATCTATGTTTGATATGACTTATATAGTCTAGTCTATGAAACTTTGCTTATCAGTGAACTTTATTTAGTAAAACATGACCTAACCTCTCTACGTTTTTTAAGTAATATTTCTTACTTTTCGTGTGATGTATTTATGATATTATTTCATAACGTTAGGCTAGGTTAGGCGGGAGCCGGTCGGCCGAGCGGACAGCACGCGGGACTTGTGATCCTGTGGTCCTGGGTTCGATCCCAGACGCCGGCGAGAAACAATGGGCAGAGTTTCTTTCACCCTATGCCCCTGTTACCTAGCAGTAAAATAGGTACCTGGGTGTTAGTCAGCTGTCACGGGCTGCTTCCTGGGGGGTGGAGGCCTGGTCGAGGACCGGGCCGCGGGGACACTAAAAAAAAAAAAGCCCCGAAATCATCTCAAGATAACCTCAAGATAGGTTAGATTAGATTAGATTAGGTTAGATTAGGTTTGATTTGGTTAGGTTAGGTTAGGTTAGGTTAGATGAGGTTAAGTTAGGTTATATTATGATTAGTTAGGTTAGGTTTGGTTTTCTTAAGATGCACACTTCCTCCAAAATATACACTGATTACTACCATTCAACGTCGCAACGTAGACGTTTCTCTTTGATATAACATGGATGAGAAAATAAATCTCAGAATGTAATATATATTTATTTTTATCAACTCTATAATGGTCCAGGATCAACTAATGCATTTTATTTATGTGAAATCTGACCAAACCCCTCCTAAATGAATCTTAGATCCAAGATACATACGTCATACATATATCATACATGTTGTTAACTATTTATTGTTGTATAAATATGTATATAGAGTGACGCACAGACTACATGTGTCATTTACTGAAAATGTCTCGCGTGTTAAGGTTTTGTGAAAGCTATATATAATATATATATTATATTATGAAAGCTATAAAGGAAAAAAGAATTGAGGTAAAAATTAGCCCAAATGGGCTAATTTTGTCTGCCCAAGTGGTTGGGCAGACATTGTGGCAGTTGGCGAGGAGTCACAATAACGTGGCTGAAATATGTTGACCAGACCACACACTAGAAAGTGAAGGGACGACGACGTTTCGGTCCGTCCTGTACCATTCTCAAGTCGATTGTGACTTGATTTAAGAATGGTCCAGGACGGGCCGAAGCGTCGGCATCCCTTCACTTTCTAGTGTGTGTTTTTGGTCAACATTGTTGGAGTCTTCATATATATGCCAGCACATCCTCCTCCTCCTTAGATAGTACTTACAGTAACGATGTATACCATCGTACATATATATATTGACATAATTTACATAATTAGAAAATAGAATTTGGCACTATTGAGTTTGGACAAACTGGAAAAGGCTTTGTATTTATGTTGCTAATAAAACCTAACCTGACCTAACCTAACCTAACCTAACCTAACCTAATCTAATCTAACCAACCTAGGCTTAATACATGCTATCTGAGGACTAATATAGTACGTATATGTGCTATACTAGGCCTAGGAATATTTAAGTTTGGTGTTTAACTTTAGTTTTCCTGACTTTGTGAAGTGAATAGTTCTAAATTCTACTATCTAATTGCCAATTACGTTGTAACACTGTAAAGGTGTTTGGTTTATTTTTATTTAATACATACATGGAGATATATGAGTCACAGACAGGGATCTGACAGACGCCAACTTGTCTGGCCTGGATCTCACACCTCTAGTTTTAATGACACCGAGTTGACCTGAGGTCAGGTCATGCGAATCTCACCTGGCTCTCGCTAATCTTATAATTGAGCCGGGTAGCCTTCAAACATGCCGACGTTTAAGGAGTGGCTTGGTAGAGTGCCCCAGGCTATCTAACTTGTGGGCGGAGTTAGCCACTAGGTTTCCCAATATATACTCGGAGAGATATCGATTCAGGAGAGGAGGACAGAAGAAGCAGAGCCATAGACAGAAGAACAGGCAGCAGCGGCCAGCCGTCCAGACAGGCGGTCTGCCGGCGGGGCGGGACAGTCTCTGTCAACTACAGACCCCCCCCTCTCTCTATTCCCTTGGTGAGCTGAACATTGAGGGACTTTGTCGTGTTCACTAAACAGGTGTTGTGTGATGATCAGGGGCAGTCGAGTTGTAGGGTTCTCGAATTCTTGGATGATGACTCACTTGAACTATTAAGCTTGACCATTTATACTTGCTTAAATTATTGATACTTACCATATGAAATATAAGTGAATTTATACATTTAACTGGTCTTTAACTTTGTTCCCTAGAATTTTGAATGAGTACATGATACAGAGGGAGCATACCTCTTGAAACATCTTTGAGGGTATTATGTTGATACAGACAAGTTCCATTCCTTGTCTTGTATGTAGATGATCTAGAATGGATGGTGGCAGCATTTTCTATTTACTAATTTCTATTTCCTACTTCTACTATCTACTTTTCTACTTCTACTATCTATTTTCTACTTCTACTATCTACTTCCTACTTCTACCTATCTACCCTTCTACCTCTTCTACTTCTCCTACTCACTTCCTACTTACTCATTATTCTATTTCTCCCCCCCCCCCCGTTACAACGTCAGTGTATATACGATGGGCCATTTTTGTTACGAAATGAACTGTCTAAACAGGAGGATTGGTTGGTATATACACGTATACACAGACTAGAAATTTTATTTGTTTATTTAGAGATATGTGTACATCACCACTACTGTGATGTGTACACTCCTGTCGAGGAGACATATATGTACAAGCTTGCTATGATGTCTGGTATTTATGCCTCTGTTACTAACTGCAATGATTGTTTCCCGCGCGGTTCGTATAGTGACTTCACTGCGGGTTTATGTTATTTCCCTGTGTTCTTGTTCTGTGTTATGCCACTTGTCTAGTTCTCAAGGTGACACCAGCGAGGCACTGTGATACCAGCGAGGCACTGTGACACCAGCGAGGCACTGTGACACCAGCGAGGCACTGTGACACCAGCGAGGCACTGTAACACCAACGAGGCACTGTGACACCAACGAGGCACTGTGACACCAGCGAGGCACTGTGATACCAGCGAGGCACTGTGATACCAGCCAGGCACTGTGACACCAGCGAGGCACTGTGATACCAGCGAGGCACTGTGATACCAGCCAGGCACTGTGACACCAGCGAGGCACTGTGACACCAGCGAGGCACTGTGACACCAGCGAGGCACTGTAACACCAGCGAGGCACTGTGACACCAGCGAGGCACTGTGACACCAGCGAGGCACTGTGATACCAGCCAGGCACTGTGACACCAGCGAGGCACTGTGACACCAGCGAGGCACTGTAACACCAGCGAGGCACTGTGATACCAGCCAGGCACTGTGACACCAGCGAGGCACTGTGACACCAGCGAGGCACTGTGATACCAGCGAGGCACTGTGATACCAGCCAGGCACTGTGACACCAGCGAGGCACTGTGACACCAGCGAGGCACTGTGATACCAGCGAGGCACTGTGATACCAGCCAGGCACTGTGACACCAGCGAGGCACTGTGACACCAGCGAGGCACTGTAACACCAGCGAGGCACTGTGATACCAGCCAGGCACTGTGACACCAGCGAGGCACTGTGACACCAGCGAGGCACTGTGACACCAGCGAGGCGCTGTGACCCCACCGAGGCACTGTGACACCAGCGACGCACTGTGACACCAGCGAGGCACTGTGTCACCAGCGAGGCACTGTGACACCAGCGAGGCACTGTGACACCAGCGAGGCACTGTAACACCAGCGAGGCACTGTGACACCAGCGAGGCACTGTAACACCAGCGAGGCACTGGCACTGTCCGTCGTACGGACAGTGCCACGGTTCATCCATCTTGACAGTTTCTCAACTCCTTCAGGATTCGAGTGCCTGTCTGGAGGTAATTGAAGGACGAAATCATTAACATAATGAACTTGGATTAATTGGTCCTTCATCAAATAGTCCAATTAAGCAATTTTACACCACATAAAGACTTTGTAATAATTAAGGTAGTGTCCCGGGGGTCGCGTCTTGTGGGACTAAGTCGTTTCATATTTCCTCATAAGGATGATAGTAACTCTTGTTTCATAAGAAGTGAGAATCATGCCTCCCCTGAACAGACAGAAGCGGAGTTAATCAAATTGTAATTGCCTATAATCCTTTCCGCGAGAATAACATTTTTTGCAATGATGCCCCCCTGCCTTAATGAACGGTTCCCGCTCCTTTGGGGAATTACGATCAAATCTACGCTCTCGTCTCTGCCATTATTTGGTGCATTAGAAAGATTCAGGGCTCAGTTTAGCAGCGCAAATCGTTATATCTACCCACTGAAACCGTTATTTACCCGCCATAACCGTTATTTACCCGCCATAACCGTCATTCCTTCAAAATTTAGAGGGTCAGCCGCGACTATTTGATTTGAATATCCTTAAAAGCTTTGGTATTAAAGCTCAGTAATAAATGTATATATATAAATATATATATATATATATATATATATATATATATATATATATATATATATATATATATGCGAACAAGCCTGAATGGTCCCCAGGACTATATGCAACTGAAAACTCACACCCCAGAAGTGACTCGAACCCATTCTGCCAGGAGCAACGCAACTGGTATGTACAGGACGCCTTAATCCGCTTGACCATCATGACCGGACATAAGGAAGTGATAGCCGAAACTATTTGAACCACTTCCCCGCCGGCACTCGGATGGTAATCTTGGGCATAGCATTTTATCAAATCACCTCATTCTTTGGGGCACACGTGAGGAACACAAATGCAAACAAGCCTGAATGGTCCCCAGGACTATATGCAATTGAAAATTCACACCCCAGAAGTGACTCGAACCCATACTGCCAGGAGCAACGCAACTGGTATGTACAGGGACGCCTTAATCTGCTTGACCATCACGACCGGACATAAGGAAGTGATAGCCGAAGCTATCACTTCCTTATGGAAGCTAGTGGTTCAAATAGCTAGTGGTTCAAATAGCTTCGGCTATCACTTTCTTATGTCCGGTCGTGATGGTCAAGCGGATTAAGGCGTCCTGTACATACCAGTTGCGTTGCTCCTGGCAGTATGGGTTCGAGTCACTTCTGGGGTGTGAGTTTTCAGTTATATATATATATATATATATATATATATATATATATATATATATATATATATATATATATATATATGAAAAACTAGTAGGTGTGAATGTCCTAGTTTACGAGACAACAGAAAACAGGTCAGGCGTTCCCTTTTTGTGCCACAGCCCGTCCTCTTAAGGTTTCCCAACGTCAAGAAACGGTCGTACTAAATTTCCCATATCCTAACCTACCAGAGGACCCAAAACAGAAAACGTGACAGTATGGTCAATTTCGCGAGCCGCTACAATTTCCCAGTACGACCATTTTTGGCCTTAAGTGGATTATACGTCAAAATGCGACGTTCTATTAGGAAGGGTAAATCCAGCTCTATCAGGAAATCTATTGGCGTTTTGATTAGTGAATAGGGATAACTATTCTTAGATGGAGAAATGTGGACTGAACTTACGATCGTTAATGTTTAATGAGCTTGTTTGTACGGATTTAGTCAGCTGCTTTAAGATGTTCTCCTAAGAGACCTTTTCTCTTAATTGGCCACTCCGTAAAGAATCTAGCCTCTTAACCTAAATTAAAAGACACGTGCAAATCTAAGCATCTCAACTAATTTATCGGATCTGTTGAGTAGAAAATGAAGATATTTCTGATTCGTTACTGTTTATTACCGAGCGTCCGTTATTTACCGTTGTGATTCGTTACTGTTTATTCCCGAGCGTCCGTTATTACCGTTATGATCCGTTACTGTTTATTCCAGATACGCGTTATTTACCGTTATGATCCGTTATGTTTATTCCCGAGTGTCCGTTATTTACCGTTATGATCCGTTACTGTTATTCCCGAGCGTCCGTTATTTACCGTTATGATCGTTACTGTTTATTCCCGAGCGTCCGTTATTTACCGTTATGATCCGTTACTGTTATTCCCGAGCGTCCGTTATTTACGTTATGATCCGTTACTTATTATTACCGAGCGTCCGTTATTTAGCGTTATGATCCGTTACTGTTTATTCCCGAGTGTCCGTTATTTACGTTATGATCCGTTATACTGTTTATTACCGAGCGTCCGTTATTTAGCGTTATGATCCGTTACTGTTTATTCCCGAGTGTCCGTTATTTACCGTTATGATCCGTTACTGTTTATTCCCGAGTGTCCGTTATTTACCATTATGTTTATTCCCGAGTGTCCGTTATTTACCGTTATAATCCGTTACTGTTTATTACCGAGCGTCCGTTATTTGCCTTATTACCGTTACTGTTTATTCCGAGCGTCCGTATTTACCGTTATTTACCGTTAGTTTATTACCGAGCGTCACAATAGCCACAGGTAACTGTAAACAAACTGTATCTCTCATCCAACATCCTATTTTTACTACCGTGAAAATTGAACGTAAACTACTAATTATTATTTCCCTGCAAGACACGCCAGACAAGCTTAATTAACGCATGGTAAAATAAATGTAATATGCTGAATAGTATATCACATGATNGCGATCGGGAAGAGGACTTGGAATGGGACGGGGAGGGGGGGAAGGAATTATGTCCACAACCACTTGGACGGTCGGGGATTGAACGCCGACCTGCATGAAGGGAGACCGTCGCTCTACCATCCAGCACAAGTGGTTGTGTTGCCCATCTGGGAGACCACTTGTGACAAACTCATAACTGCCAGGAAGTCTTGGCTCCTCTGTATATAACCTCTTACCTTCTTCCATCGCGTCTAATGACTTGCCCACAATCCCAGAACCTCTCTGATGACGAGTCGACCATTTCAAGATGTGTTGGCAGCACCGGATTTTGTCTAAAGCCTCAGGATGTATCGACAACCCAAGCATGTGTGTCGATAACCCAAGCATGTGTGTCGATAACCCCAGGATATGTAGACAGGCCCAGCTTGTGTCAGCAGCCTCTGAATGTATCGACAGCTCATGCACGCGTCGACAACCCCAATGTCGGCGTCCCCAGGGTGAGCCGACAGCCCCAGGATGCAATTCGTAGGTTCAAAAGATGAGGAAGATCTGTCCCTCCAAGGTTACAGCCACTACCCTTCAAGGCTTCCAATATACACCTTTACACACTACGTATTCTTCAGACCAGAATATTTTTGCCTCCAGAGGAAGGAGTTTCGCGATGGTTGTCATGCGATTTTGTTTGATATTTTATTTCAATAAGAACTATGGATAATTTATTGAACTGTTTCAGTAAAAAGCAATGTTTTTTTCTCAATAATTAAATACAATTGAAATATTCTTTATTGAGATCAAATCCTATATATTCCTTGTCGAATATATGATGTCGTTGTCAAATATATGCTGTCGTTGAGGATTTCTGTGAATATACTGACAGATTTACACTAACAGGGACAGTTGGAAGTCTTTTCTACAGTACAAACCACAACAGTTGCCTAAATCCCGGCTATTTTTTTTTACTGTTAGGTGAGCATAGGCATTAGCGGTGACAGGAAACGCTGCCCAACTGCTACTGTCCTGCCTTGGGAATTGAACCCTGGTTCTTTCTACTGAATCCCGACGGCGCAGGCCACTCCGCCACGAAGCCCTATATAGTGAGTATCTCAACATGCGGGGAAGAAATAATCGTGTTAAGTAATAATCTTGAGCAAGACCTCTAATTCTTAGGTTCGAACCTTCTACACAGTCAGGGAGACCACAATCCCTCCTCCCTATATTAAGGTAATCCCTCCTCCCTATATTAAGGTAATCCCTCCTCCCTATATGAAGGTAATCCCTTCTCCCCATATTAAGGTAATCCCTCCTCCCTATATGAAGGTAATCCCTCCTCCCTATATGAAGGTAATCCCTCCTCCCTATATGAAGGTAATCCCTCCTCCCTATATGAAGGTAATCCCTCCTCCCTATATGAAGGTAATCCCTCCTCCCTATATGAAGGTAATCCCTCCTCCCTATATGAAGGTAATCCCTCCTCCGTATATGAAGGTAATCCCTCCTCCCTATATGAAGGCAATCCCTCCTCCCTATATGAAGGTAATCCCTCCTCCCTATATGAAGGTAATTCCTCCTCCCTATATGAAGGTAATCCCTCCTCCCTATATGAAGGCAATCCCTCCTCCCTATATGAAGGCAATCCCTCCTCCCTATATGAAGGTAATCCCTCCTCCCTATATGAAGGTAATCCCTCCTCCCTATATGAAGGTAATCCCTCCTCCCTATATGAAGGGAGGAATTTTCTTTTTGAAATTTTCTGTGGAATTCCTTCACACTTGATATGCGATGGTCTTCCAGCTATCACAGGAGTCACTTACCTTTCTTCAAGACATACCTATAACACACTAATAAAGGGGAGTCAATCAAGTATGATGAAGACAGGCACAGTGGAAAGCTCTATATCTCAGTCCCTGCGCCACTGTTTTTTTCTAGTTCTTATATCAAAACTACATCACAGTTTTGTGTCATATTATGAGTATGATATAAAAATCAGCAAGTAAATTGCTCTTGAGTACTGCTGGCATTCACATACCCCATTCAGAGCAGGAGAGATTGCTGAAATAGAAGGAATACAGATAACATATACATGAAGCTTTGACACGATAAAGCACTTAAATTATTGGGACCGTCTCAAAGCTCTCAGCATGTACTCTCTCTAGAAAGGAGATGAGAGAGGTATCACATAAAATATAAATGGAAGATACTATAAGGCCGTGTCCCAACCCTGTATATTAAAATTACGTCTAGTCAAATATAAATCAAAATTCCACATATGATTTGTAAAGAAATTTTTATTGGCTTGAGCACAAAAATATTGAATAGAATGAATGTATTCTTTCCAAAGTTGTAAAAAAAAATACATATATAATAAATGTCAAAAATGACAAAAAAAATCGTGGCAAAACTACTTTGTTTACGTATAAAAAGTCTTTAATTAGAGGAATCTGTCAGAGAGGGAAAAAATGCAATTAAATTCTCCGACAGAAATGTGTGCTTTCTTTTCAGCACTTTTTGTACGGCCAGTTTTGTAAACGACACTTGGAAACTTTCAGTTAAAGCTTACCTTGTGTTTTTTTAGCAAATTACAACGTAAATACGAGAGTGGATGTGTAAGTTTAAGTTCAGAGTATGTGTAGTGGTATGTGCATGTGTGTGTATACTTGTGTATTGGTATGTGCATGTGTGTGTATACGTGTGTATTGGTATGTGCATGTGTGTTTATACTTGTGTATTGGTATGTGCATGTGTGTGTATACTTGTGTATTGGTATGTGCATGTGTGTTTATACTTGTGTATTGGTATGTGCATGTGTGTGTATACTTGTGTATTGGTATGTGCATGTGTGTGTATACTTGTGTATTGGTATGTGCATGTGTGTTTATTCTTGTGTATTGGGATGTGCATGTGTGTTTATACTTGTGTATTGGTATGTGCATGTGTGTGTATACTTGTGTATTGGTATGTGCATGTGTGTTTGGTATGGGACAGGCTTTCCCCTATCCCATACCAAATCCTTATCCTAACCCCCCTTCCCAGTGCTGTATAGTCGTAATGGCTTGGCGCTTACCCTTAATAACTCCCTCCCTTATATGTACATTTATGTATATCGTATAAACCGTATATACATTTGGAGGGTGTCAACATTTTTTGGTTTGGCTCTGTGCATATTGAATTTGAAATGAAATAATGCAATTGAGGTTTAGGTGTAGAATTTCAGCTTTAATTTAAGGCTGTTTATATCCATATCGGATAATCCGAAAAAATCCAGCTTATCCTCCTGATTCGGTAGTACTTATAGAAAGGATGAGGACCATAGTACATATACCGACATACAACGTAATTAGAAAGTATAAATTGATAATATTGATTTTATATTATTATAAAATTTGCACAAAGTGGAAGACTATTTTCTACTTATGGTACAAACACAGACTAAACTAACCTAATCTAATCTTCCTAGGCCTAATGCACGCTATCTAAGTCATAATATAGTACATATGAGTTCTATACTAGGCCTAGAAATATTTAAGTTTTTTTTTTTTGCTTCATATTTTCGAACTCTTTCAAAAGAAAAATACAAAGTCCTACTATCTAATTGCCTAGTATGTCAATATTTGTACTAAGGTGCAGATAGTTACAACAAGTACTATCTAAACAGGTGGATGGGTTGCTCCATCGTATCTAAATATATTTAGCCCATTTTGGAGACACAGAAGCTCTAATTCTAATTCTAATAGTTCAGGCTCTAATTCTCCCGTTACTTTGGGGAACTAGCTGAGATTGAATTTAAATTAATACTATTGAACGTAATATTATATTCAAATGCTCAATTCAGATTATTAACAAGAACATCATGCACGGTCAATGCTTAATGCATGTCATTAGTTGAGGGGATGAATCGCTGTGTCAATGAATATTAATGTGGAGTGTAGATTAGTATTGATATGTTAGTGAATAAGCTGTATGTGTGTGATATTAGTGAGATACCTACCCTCTTCTGGTACCTGGGATAGTGGTTAACCGCAGCAAACTAACCCGTGTTTCATCTTCAGCCTATCCGCCTGTCCCAGCTTCTATCCTGTCCTATAGCTTCTATAGCCTGTCGTATAGCTCCTATCTTGTTCTTCTATTCCATCTTTTTTCCTGTCCTCCTGTGCCATCTCCTATTTTGTCCACCTGGTATGTTATCCTATTTAATCTCCTATCCTTATGTCCTATCCTTTCCTTCTTTACCTTCCTCCTCTACCATCTTCTATCCTGTCTTCCTATCTCATCTCTTGTTGTTCTACCTAGATTAATCCTTTGACCTGTACCAGATGATTGGCTCATTGACCTATTCCAGAGGATTGGTTCCTTGACCTATCCAAGGAGATTTGTTTCTAGAGCTGTCATAGATGGAGGAGGCGCCTCCTTGACCTATTCTAGAAGGGGAAGGGGTTCCTTAGCTTATCCCATATAGGTGGTTACTTGACCTATTCCAGATTGCGGGAGGACTTTGATCTATCCCAGATAGTTGCTTGTAGATACGGTTCGCTTGTGACAGCTGTAAGGTAAGTCCCACCCGTGACAGCTGTAAGGTAAGTCCCACCCGTGACAGCTGTAAGGTAAGTCCCACCCGTGACAGCTGTAAGGTAAGTCCCACCCGTGACAGCTGTAAGGTAAGTCCCACCCGTGACAGCTGTAAGGTAAGTCCCACCCGTGACAGCTGTAGGGTAAGTCCCACCCGTGACAGCTGTAATCCCCACACAAGACAGATGTACCCTATTATGTGTGTACATGTAATTCACGTCACAGAAGTTGCCTGAGTCAGTCAAATATTCCACATAGTTCATTCCTGCGTACACTGAGACATATAGTAGTCATGTTCTCATTACCTCTCAACATGTTCATCCTATCGAGCACATCTCCCATTCCAACTAACGTCCGACTCTTCCCTTTCCTTATTTCACAATCCACCGTCCATAATCTTAACGTAAGGGTCTTCAATAAGTCATTCTCATCAGTATTGTCAGAGTTTTACTCATGACCCTTGACCTCATTCGTCGTGTCTCAGGTCATCGACGACTGTTCTCAACACACTGCTTCACATTTCTCATTGTTTTTTCTGGTCTTAATCCTCAGGATTTCTCACTCACACGACGCTCCTCTTGCCTTCTCTTTTCCCTGCAGATGATTTTGGAGTTTGATATTCATCTCCTTGAGATGAATATCAAAGAGCTGCAGCTGCTTCATCATATATAGTTCTGTCTTTAACTCATAACTAACTTTCTGAGAGTGACAATATGCGACCAGTAACCTGGACCCTCCGAGTGTGACGATGCTCTTCTCTTACGAATGACGCGAAAAAATTATTGATCTAAACCTCATTTTACACTAATACTGGAGTTCATATAACGAAATAACGTGTTTCGTTGAAGTTCTTATCATCATCTTCGGAGGCACTGGGAAAGTGGATATTCATTACCAGAAGATACAGTATATCTGACTATATACGATCGGTTGACATGTTATACCCAGAAGATATAACTTGTGACAGTAGGTGAGGTTTGAACTGACAGTTTAGCCATCAGGTTGACAGCATATACCTAATTGTAAGGTGGTAGTTGATAATTAGATGAGTGTTTTACATGTAGTGCTTCTGCTATGTCTAAACTTTTATTGTCGTTGTAACTTTAGATTATTTCGGTGTTGGTGGTCGGAATATCCGTAGTAATGTGTGTAGGAATAATGAGATCTTTTAAAGAGTCTTATTGTTTGTACATTGGCAGGCGCCTTTCAAAATATGTTGTTATTCTGCGTATATATTGAGATCATTAAGGCTGTCAGTCCGCTCAAGCAGGCAGTTACAAAAAATATTTCATTAACACATGTTTCTGTGTGTGTGTGTGTGTGTGTGTGTGTGTGTGTGTACTTACCTATCTGTACTTACCTATCTGTGCTTGCAGGATCGAGCATTGACTCTTGGATCCCGCCTTTCCAGCTATCGGTTGTTTACAGCAATGACTCCTGTCCCATTTCCCTATCATACCTAGTCTTAAAAGTATGAATAGTATTTGCTTCCACAACCTGTTCCCCAAGTGCATTCCAGGTCTGAATGCACTGAATGCCTGAATGCACTGAATGCACTGAATGCCAGCCTGAATGCACACACACACACACACATGTGTGTGTGTGTGTGTGTGTGTGTGTGTGTGTGTGTGTGTGTTGTGTGTGTGTGTGTGTGTGTGTGTGTGCGTGCGTTTGTACTCACCTAGTTGTATTTCAGGGAATAAGCTTTTGTGTGCGCTTCATGCAGGTCGGCGTTCAGTCCCCGACCGTCCAAGTGTCTGGATAACATTCCTTACCCGTTCTATCCCAAATCCTTATCCTGACCCCCTTCCTAGTGCTGTATAGTCGTAATGACTTGGCGCTTCCCCCCCCCCCCCTGATAGTTCTATTCTATTCGCCTCTAAACCATTAATCAACCTTTGAACAGCTAAATATAAATTTTGTGTCTATAAACTCAATATATGTTTGAGTGTGTGCACGGAAGTATATGCATTGTGTGTGTGCGCATGCTTGCGGGAGTGTAGTTGACATTAACGAGCAATAAGCTTATATGCCTCATTGTGTACGCATGAGCGCCAAATTTTCGTGCACAAATATATATTATATTCTCCCAGGCGCTAACAAGCGCCGTAATAACAGCACCAGCCTAGCACAAGTCTTTCGAGAATAAATTACCACGCCATGAACGCGACTCAGGAAGAACAGGATAATGCCACACTTGGCTGGCCTCGGCTGGCATAACATCTCTCAGGTCGTGAGGTGAACATGACAGAGGGAGCCTCACAAGGCCTGGATAATGAGGTGAACATGACAGGGGAGACTCACAAGGCCTGGATAATGAGGTGAACATGACAGGGGGAGACTCACAAGGCCTGGATAATAAGGTGAACATGACAGGGAAGCCTCACAAGGGCCTGGATAATGAGGTGAACATGACAGAGGGAGACTCTCAAGGCCTGGATAATGGGGTGAACATGACAGGGGAGACTCACAAGGCCTGGATAATGGGGTGAACATGACAGGGGAGACTCACAAGGCCTGGATAATGGGGTAAACATGACAGGGGACTCACAAGGCCTGGATAATGAGGTAAACATGACAGGGGAGACTCACAAGGTCTGGATAATGAGGTGAACATGACAGGGGACTCACAAGGCCTGGATAATGAGGTAAACATGACAGGGGAGACTCACAAGGTCTGGATAATGAGGTGAACATGACAGGGGAGACTCACAAGGTCTGGATAATGAGGTGAATATGACAGGGGGAGCCTTACAAGACCTGGATAATGGGGTGAAGATCAACATTAAGCAAGAGAATGTGAGAGGGGAAACACTGCAACTTGTCATCTTAAAAAGAACGTCCTTTTGGCCGTTTGCCCGTATGGCCGAATTTGGACGTAATTTGAAAATGAAAAAAAAAATAAAAATAAATTTGGGATTTTTTTTTCAACAACAGTAACTAAGGGTCCTCTGATAGGTTAGGTGGGCAGGAAATTCGCATAAAGTTTCAAAACGTTATGAAAAACGTTAATTTAAAGTGTCCTCTCATAACCTCTGCGCGTACGCCGGACGACTCAAATAGAAAACGGAACAGCACGTCCACTTTTGTGAGTCGATTTCATTTCAAATTACGTCCAAATTTGGCCATAGCGCACATAGGAGCCAAAAGTGACGGTATTTTTAAGAGGACGGGTTGAACTCCGTAGGCACGGGAGCTCTGAGTGGGTGTTTGTATCTTAAGCCTTGTGCTGTGTCGACATGTCTGATAGCAACTGTCTCATCATTGATGATTCCTGCTGCCTCTACACAGTGTTCAACCCGTCCTCTTAAAAATACTGTCAATAGAACAGAACTGTGTGTATGTGTGTGTGGTGTGTGAGTGTGTGTGTGTGTATTCACTTAGTTGTATTCACTTAGTTGTATTTTACGGGGGTTGAGCTTTGCTCTTCGGCCCGCCTCTCAACTGTCAATCACTGTTTACTAACTACATCTAACTACTTTTTTTTTTCACACCACACACACACACACCCCAGGAAGCAGCCCGTGACAGCTGACTAACTCCCAGGTACCTATTTACTGCTAGGGTAACAGGGGCATTCAGGGTGAAAGAAAACTTTGCCCATTTGTTTCTGCCGGGTGCGGGAATCGAACCCGCGCCACAGATACGAATCCTGCACGCTATCCACCAGGCTACCTGGCCCCCTATACAATGTGTGTGTGTGTGTGTGTGTGGTGTGTGGTGTGTGTGTGTGTGTGTGTGTGTGTGCTGAATCTTGTGGTCCGTAAAGGAACCCTGTCCTTCACACCAGGATCAGAAGGCGTGATCACAGGTTGATTAATTGATTGAAGATTTAGCCACCATAAGGGGGTGTGGCACGGGAATGAATAAACCCTTGGTGGAGCAGATGGAATGCCATGCCATGCCATTTAGACATGTGTTGGTGAATCTAGTTATTTCCACCAGAAGACCCTGTGCAATGTGCCAGATTGCAGTGTTGAGCATTGTTTGATGTGGTTATTCTTATAGTCTCGTGAACCTGCCGACAGGCCCAGTGACACTTCAAGATGTTATACACCAAAGATCACATATATTCCAATATCCATTCCTTTATTCTTTTCCTTCATTCCTGTCCATTTTGTATAGATCTACTTGTTTTCACCTGACCCCTTAATAGAATAACTCTAACACGCCTTGTATTTTCTATCACTTGAGAATGAACCATGTAAATTCGAAACGTTGTGTAAATTTATAATAAGTGTAATACATTCTAAAGTTATTTTTTCTTCACCTCGAACGTAGGTGATCTTTGGAGAACTCTTCTTCCAATTAAACCAAGATGCTAGAACACTAGTCAGAGGGATAGAAGCCCTAGACAAGAAAATAATATAATCAGTACAGAATATGCAGTCATATTCAATGAAACATATATAATGAAAACCTGCTGCCAGTATACACCAATATATATAATATATATATATAAATATATATATGATATATATATATATATATATATAATATATATATATATATATATATATATATATATATATATAATGCCAATTAAATTATTTAGCAATTAATCAGTTTGACGAGAAATACTGATTAGAGGTCGTCTTTCCTACCAGTGACCACCGCCAGTAATCTCTCCCCGAGTACATTTTTACTGTACCAAGCTTTGAGTAGTTCTATTTGCTTTGATGGGCTTTGATGGTGGTGCTTTTTACGATAGCAAATTTACATTTTACATTTTTTGGGCGAATCTTCGAGTGTGCTACAAACCCTGGAAAGTTTCACTTTTTTTTAACCATTGTTTTTTTTAAATTGCATGGTGGTTTCTTTAATCCAAAAAACATGGCTACCGAATTAATTTTTATAGAGAAAATAATGAGGGCTCACGAGGTGACTATGGCTATCTCAACTGCGTGGTTCCCTGTGATGGCTATCAGTGGACTGCGGGAAAGATTACGGTATTTTTTATCCAGGCACTCTCAAGACCTCAGATACTGTGCCTCACGAGAGACTCTTTAAGATGCCAGAGGCTCATGTATTAGATGGAATGGGGAGGTTATGTGAAGTGGGATCACTGCTCTATTATTTTATAGAAAGCCAATATTCCACTCATTTCAAAAGACTATCAAGATCAAGACTATCATAGCCCAGGTAAAAGGTACCTGGGGGAGCATAAATGGCCCGAGTAAAGGTACCTGGGGAGCATAAATAGCTCAAGTAAAGGTACCTGGGGGAGCATACATAGCCCGAGTAAAGGTACCTGGGGGAGCATACCAGTAAAGCCCAGGTAAAGGGTAGCATACCTAGGGGGAGTATACATAGCCCAGGTAAAGGTACCTGGGGGAGTATACATAGCCCAGGTAAAGATACCTGGGGGAGCATACATAGCCCAGGTAAAGGCACTTGGGGGAGCATACATAGCCACAGGTAAAGTACCTGGGGGAGTATACATAGCCAGGTAAAGGTACCTGGGGGAGTATTATCAACGCTCAGCGTAC
>WNGS01163002.1:12900068-12912925 GCA_020271785.1 Procambarus virginalis | reverse complement strand
TGTTACTGAAGCAAGACTTATAAAACTGAGTGGTTTCAATATATTGACTTTGGTGAATTCTCGTTAAACTCGAAACCAATTTGATTACCATATATGATTGACATGGAATTGGCAAAGCGTCAGACCCAGCGACTCAATGAACGGCAGGACCGGACGAACGGACCGGACCGGGAAGTACTGGCGTGAACGGCAGTACCAGGCTCCCAGGGAAGTACTTGGTGAACGGCAGTACCAGGCTCCCAGGGAAGTACTTGGTGAACGGCAGTACCAGGGCTCACAGGGAAGTACTTGGTGAACGGCAGTACCAGGCTCCCAGGGAAGTACTTGGTGAACGGCAGTACCAGGCTCCCAGGGAAGTACTTGGTGAACGGCAGTACCAGGCTCCCAGGGAAGTACTTGGTGAACGGCAGTACCAGGCTCACAGGGAAGTACTTGGTGAACGGCCAGTACCAGGCTCCCAGGGAAGTACTGGTGTGAACGGCAGTACCAGGCTCCCAGGGAAGTACTTGGTGAACGGCAAGTACCAGGCTCACAGGGAAGTACTTGGCGAACGGCCCCCAGTACCAGGCTCACAGGGAAGTACTTGGTGAACGGCAGTACCAGGCTCCCAGGGAAGTACTGGGTGAACGGCACAGTACCAGGCTCCCAGGAAGTACTGGGTGAACGGCAGTACCAGGCTCCTAGGGAAGTACTGGGTGAACGGCAGTACCAGGCTCCCAGGGGAGTACTGGGTGAACGGCAGTACCAGGCTCCTAGGGAAGTACTGGGTGAACGGCAGTACCAGGCTCCCAGGGGAGTACTGGGTGAACGGCGCAGTACCAGGCTCCCAGGGAGTACTGGGTGAACGGCAGTACCAGGCTCCCAGGGGAGTACTGGGTGAACGGCAGTACCAGGCTCCCAGGGAAAGTACTGGGTGAACGGCAGTACCAGGCTCCTAGGGAAGTACTGGGTGAACGGCAGTACCAGGCTCCTAGGGAAGTACTGGGGTGAACGGCAGTACCAGGCTCCCAGGGGAGTACTGGGGTGAACGGCAGTACCAGGCTCCTAGGGAAGTACTGGGTGAACGGCAGTACCAGGCTCCCAGGGGAGTACTGGGTGAACGGCAGTACCAGGCTCCCAGGGGAGTACTGGGGTGAACGGCAGTACCAGGCTCCCAGGGGAGTACTGGGTGAACGGCAAGTACCAGGCTCCCAGGGGAGTACTGGGTGAACGGCAGTACCAGGCTCCTAGGGGAGTACTGGGTGAACGGCAGTACCAGGCTCCCAGGGAAGTACTTGGTGAACAGGCAAATATTATCAAATTTCCTGTTAAAATATTATTTCAGCAAAAATATTATTTTACTGTAATAATATAATTGCAAAATACGATTTTTACAGCAAATTTAAATGTGCCATTCGATACGATGTAGGATGAGGCTGCTCTCATCTCTATCCACACTCTTGATTCATCTCCCGTCAGGATGACGAGGAGATGAGTTGTTTACCTCAAACATCAGGAGAGTTTGTTTATCACGTTTATCTCCAAATCGTGCACAACCGCTTCGAAAAACACCTCGGTTTTGGGGGGAAGGGAGAGAATATGGTCACAGAAACACACATGCAAATTTTTTCCTCCTCTTCAAAGTAGCATCAACTTTAGAATTTTGGCCAAAGGATTTGCATGATTGGCGAAGTCGACACCGGATCGGAATCCTTGAGCTGAAGGTGATTGCCGAGCTGCGCCTTAAGATGGTCGATCAATACTCATTTGTATTTTAATAAGAAAATCGATGATTACCCTACTTCGTCACAAGGGTACATGCTGAAATGAGGTCAGGGAGGGGGGGGGAGGGAGGAGAGTCTATTACCAGGTCAAGTGAGGGTCAGAGCGGGGGGGGGAGAGGGACGTGTCTATCACCACGACCAGTGATGATAGACCAGTGTCTATCATTACGACACAAATTTATGAGAGGAAACCATTAAACAAAATTTTTATATTCTCCTCACTGGGAAGAATACTTAACTCATATGTATTAACGATAGCAAACCCTCCGAATTATTTCTTCAGTAATTGTAGTGTGTATGTAGTGTAATGAGTGACGCGAGTGAGGCACTTTTCCAACAAGTGTATGCCCATCTGGGAGTGAGTGAATTGTCAGGGGAAAGTGCCAAGCCATTACGACTATATTGCACTTGGAATGCGATCGGGAAGAGGACTTGGAATGGGACGGGGAGGGGGGGGGAAGTATTATGTCCACCAACAGGCTCAGTCCAGTCAACTCAGTCGGTAGAGCAACCCGGTCTGAGAGTGACAGTCAGACAGGAAGAAAGACCCTGTCACCTGGAAGTCACGACAGTCTGCTAACTGTCGGAATTGTGTCGGTAGAGTAGGGAGGTGTGGAGTCTGTACTTCATTGGTAAGTTCATCCCAGTGTGCTATCCATTGTGTCCAGTATGACACAGACCTGTGGGGCGAGAGTGTGAGGGACTGACGAAAGGAAGCTGCGAGGCGTTGAGCCGGCTTAACCTGGACCCAGAACCTGAGCACGACCGCACTACGGTCAGGAAGTACCACCCTGGACGAGCCAGTGACGTCACATCTTGTCCCGCGAGCCACCGACGTCAACAGAAAACGGATGAATCACCACCACCACCCAGCCGCCATGCACTTAAGAGCAAAAGTGTAAGTGGCTGGTGATTTAGATGAAATTTTCCTCCGGGAAATTTTATCTTTTAGTGGGGGGTGATGTGAGGGGATGGTTCACCAGCTCACTTACAATAGTGCTCTTATGCCTGTGGGAGGCCAGTACACTTGTTAAGTGCACTTGTTAAGTGTGCGGACTTAACTTTGGTAACCAGCAACCGAAACATCTAGTGTTTGGGCTTACGTGAGAGCCCCAGTCATCAGCAGTCCAGAAATGTTACCGTGGCCGTGGTAGCATGTCTGTGGACAGAGATAGAGCCGATAGCATCTCTCATTGTATAGCTAGGGCGAGACTCTAGTTTGCGCGGGAAAACAGTTAGGCCTGGCGTGGGTAGCTGCGGGCCACCCGCTCGCCAGCCACTTGAGGCGTCGCCATGGAAACAGACGCCATCTTAGTAAACATCTTGAGCCGCCATGTTGGTCGGCCATCTTGGAGTTGCCCTAGGGGCTATGCTACACCGTCGCTGATTGGAGGAGAGGGGTAGGCCCCAGTATGCCTTCCTCTCATTGGTTATTCCGAGGAATACGCGGGAATCAACGGTGTGAGCGTCATTCTGGACAGAACCATCACCCTGTCAAGACGCTCCTATGCTCAATTCGGCCAAATTGAGTATATTGCGTCGTGGTGGTTCAACAACTCAGCTGTTTCAACTCCTGCTTCAATCTACTACAGCGGTCGTCACAGAATCCGGCCGTAGTCGTCGCTTGGAGGGGAATGGACATTGTGAACAGCGAGTGAAGAGAAGATCTTATCTGGGATCGTGGGGTAACGTGCATACGAGCAGTAACAGACTCGTAGATCCCATACCAGTGATGATTAGACTTGCTAGTGCTCTGTAGCAGTCGATGGGAACGGGGAAATAAGTGTTAGTGCTTTAAGGCAGATTTCCCATGTTTGTTTAAGACGAAATCATTGTGCGCGTCACCTGTGTACGAACGCTTCACTTACCGGTGGGTCGAGGGTACGAAACAAGCCGTGTTGTGGGAGGGTTCGGTGCGCGCCATTGTACGAACGATACCGCGGAGGTACCAACCAGCCAGCCACCCATAGCGGGGTGCCTGATGTATGGGAATGGTGTGTGTAAGCCGGCAGTATGAATGTAAGTACCTATGTGTGTATTTCTGGTGATTAGTAGTCTCTAAAGCTTGAATTCGAGGTCAAGTGTTCCGTCGCATTGTCACGCAGCACCTGTAGGTGAAGTGAAGTGTGGGCGAGGAGATAATCACCCTTGTTGTCATCTCGTCAGTCCTGAGGGACGTACGTCTTGTGAGCACAGACGTATACAGAGTGTGTGTGTGTGTGGGTACACACGGGAACAGAGTATATACATAGATTAGCCAAGGACTGAGAGGATGTCCATGTAATAATTATATTATTCCATTGTGGTAATTATTCATTCTTGATCGTCCGTGGGACGGAGTGATATCATTTCATGTGTAGTCTTGCAGGTGTGGAATTTCAACACTGAGCGCTCAGGTATGTGGTAACGTCAGTGATTCCTGGCATGATTATTGTGGAGTGGCCCACAGTGTGGTTAATTAATTAATTTGTATTGTTCCCAGGGGCCGTGAGAAGTGTGATTATATATACATATTGTGGTTGCAGTATTAACGTAATTTTGGTAGAATTTGGTGAGTGACGAGGCTGTCGGGAGTGACAGCCCTCGCTCTGTCGAGTAACGTAAAACTCGGGAGTGTTTATTCGGCATGCGTGATCGATAAATCACTCACCCATGTGATTTAGGAGTGCGAGATCTCCTTAGTGTTCCCAATAACGTTTGATAGCTGTAGGCTACATGTGTCAGCAGTAATTGTATATATATATATATAATCGTAGTGTCACGGTGCCCAGTGTTATTGTGTTATTTACTGTGTGGTTATTGCAAATTTGGGACCTATGTTCTAGGGGTTATTGAGAGCACTGGGGTCATTTGCAACAGTAAATAAGTAAGTGTTGAGCAGTATTCTAATACTTGGAAATTAGAGTACTTGCAGTGTGTGTTGTTGCAAAGGGGTTGTCATTGTTAGTGATTGTTGCTAGAGTTGAGCAATCACCGTGGGTAACTGCAGTTCAGTAAAGTCATTGTGGGGGCAGTGTTCTAGAGGGTTCATGTCCTGTATGTTATTTTACTAGGTTCTGCAGTATTGTCATTGCAACCGGATTGTAACGTAAATCACTGTGATTTGTTAGTGTGATTTGACATTGTCGTGGGTGAACTCGGCTGTAGACGAGTACTTGGATATACATATATTCTCCTGTTTATCTGGTAGGACATCGAAGTCCAGTATTCAGTGAGGTGATTGCGAGGCAATTAATATAACGTAACCGAGGGAACGCCCATTGCTTAAGAGAATTTGTTCTTTTACAATATGAGTAACGTAGAATACGTTTGGGTTAATTTACTTTCCTGCAAGCAGCTACGGTAGTCTCAAGGAGCCTAGCCACCAGCCAGATAAGAATTAGAGTATTGTCTGTCGTAATTAACGGTCAGTGGGCCGGGTAATTGACGTGTTTCAGGAAGTCAAAGTGATTAATCTCGATCCTTGTTGATCGACTCACACGAAGGCTACATTGTTCCATTAACGTAACGTCGTTATTTATGTCCGGAAGTACCGGCACTTGATTGACTCGTGGGAAGAGTAACGTCATTTAGAATAACGTAAACGTGGTGCCTAATTACTGTTATTAGCCACCTGAATTGGTCTGAGTATGGAAGGCTCAGACGGAATTCATACCTTAATGTAAATTGCTGAGCCAGTGTGAAAGGTTGCGTATTTAACTGTTTAATTATTGATCTTGAGGATAGTAATTAATTACTCTAAAGGTAATCACGAGTGATTACCGTTCTCTTAGCACTTTGGACATTGTAAATCAGAGTTTACCATCGCTGAGTGATTAGTAACCGATTAACGTAAATTAACGTAACTAGTAAAGAGATTAATCAGCTGTCTGGTAGTACAGGGATTAATGGGATTTTCTCACTGAATGCTCGACGGGTAGAGTGTTGTGTAATTTCCGCGTTACTAGTGACAGTTGTAAGAGTTATTAAATTAACGTAAATGTTATTGGGTTATTAACGTAAATCAATTGTATTGATTGTTGATCGTCCGTGGGACGAAGTGTTAACGTAAAGATTAATTTGAGGAAGGGTGCTGGAGTTGCCAGTGAACCCATTAGTTATTGATGTCATTGAAAGGCTACTGATTTGATTGCATTGCAACCGCTATTGCAGGTGTAGACTGCACTGAGGCGTAGAACAGTTAGGAGGTTACTGGAGACGTGTTTCAGAACTCACTGTGTCATTTGTTGTAATTGTGATTATAGATCTGTTAGTTCTTGTTTGCTTGTTGATTCCTCTGTGGGCACGCTTATGTTCGAGTTAGTTCATTATGCAGTCCGAGGGGCTGGTGTCTAGCTGTCATTTTTAGTGCCACAGGAAGGATTTCGAGTAACGTCATTGACATTCTCTTGTTTTGCTGTAGTAGTTAGTACTTTATTGAATAAACTAAGTTGTTATGTTAACACTGTCTTTTCGTTACACCCCCACACATTATTATTGTTATGCAAATGTTCTTCACACTCGACTATTGGAGACTTATTTCTGAGCTTTGGATCAAATATACGGCACTACACAACAATAAATTATTGTTGTGAGAGCCCAGGACCTACTCGTTAGATTCGCTTCGGCGAATGGCGAAGGTCGACGACCTAGTGGAGGGGATTTCAATTTCATTGGGGTCTCGGCGTTTGCTCGCGCCTAGTCAATTGTTCGTACAGGGTCCCAAAGTGAGGAATGAGCTGCTTACTACACTGGTGTGTTAGCTAAGCAAGTCCTTCCTCAGGCGACCTAGTTGAATATCACGACAGGAATAATGGTTAAAGAATAAAGAAAATTCTTAGAAATTTTCCGAGCTCAATTCCTTATACCAAATTTCATTCATTCCACTGACTTATGTCAGCCCAAAACTCTCACACTAAGAGACACGCGAATCAGACGTTTTGATGGTAGACTTACATGAATCCGACGTTTTGATGGTAGACTTACACGAATCAGACGTTTTGATGGTAGACTTGCACGAATCAGACGTTTTGATGGTAGACTTGCACGAATCAGACGTTTTGATGGTAAACTTACACGAATCAGACGTTAAGACAAATACACACGAGGCAGATAACAAGATAACATCAAAGATCCCTCTATGGCCTGCATAATATCACTCGCAATAATCTAAATCATCAAACAAAAAATAACCCGAAAATAATAATATAACGAAAATTAATAATAAACAATTATTATGACCTAACTGTACCTTGCAGGTGGTGTTGCAAGATGGTTGCACGTGTAAATAACAAGAGCATGCAGCCTCCACACTCACCACACCTGGAGGCACATGTGTGTGTACATCACCACCATCTCAGTAGAAGTGGTGTGATGTGCATCTCCCAGTTTATGTTCAGTACTGGAGTGTGATGAGACCTCTGAGGTGCATTAAGCCAGCGCCGAATAAGTTTTAATGTCAGGCAATAAGAGCTGGGGGTGTTTTAGAGCGGTATAGAGCGCACTCTAGTCCCCAGGACGCTCGGCATAAAATGGCTCTATTTCAAATTTCTGAAAAATGCATTTCCTGTCCCGAACTATTTTTTGCTTTTTACTCCAATTTTTTTTATTAATGAAGATTATAATTTTACTCTCCAATCTTATTTCACTTTTTTATTTTTAATATAACAAACCTTTGCTTAAAATGAATAAACTATGAATATCATTATAGATATACACGTTCACGTAAATATGAATAGCTGACCATGAAGGATGTATACACTGAAAGTTGTGCCCCACTTCTCTGTGAATGTACACTGAACGTTCACATTCAGTGTACATCCACACGATGTTCTGGACTAAGGTATTATACATGATGGTTGATCAGTTACGTATTGTGGCTGCTTTCATAAATACAACTGAAAATACAATTCTGCTTTCAAATACAATGCCGACGACGAGCCACAATTACGTGGGTGAAGATATTACCACCAAACGACACATTAGAAAATGAAGGGACGACAAAGTTTCGGTCCCCGCCCCCCACCCCTGAACTGTTATCAAGTCGTGTGTTGTCAAATAAATTATTTGTGTCGCCAAATTACTATGTTTATTGTCTATTGGTGGTTGTGTGTCTAGTGGTGTTGGCTCCTCCCTTTTGGTAATTCAAGACTGTGTTGTGGTGACGGGCTTTTGAAATAATTCGCAGCTTACTTAATTTTGTATTTAGATATCAGCAAATTTGATTTTTGTGTTAAATTTAATAAACTTATGTCTTCTTAACAAACTAGTCTTCATGTTCATCATGAATATATATGTGTACTCACCTAGTTGTACAGCTAGTTGTGTGTGTGTGTGTGTGTGTGTGTGTGTGTGTGTGTGTGTGTGTGTGTGTGTGTGTGTGTGTGTACTCACCTAGTTGTGCTTGAGGGGGTTGAGCTCTGGCTCTTTGGTCCCGCCTCTCAACGGTCAATCAACTAATGTACAGGTTCCTGAGCCAATGTCTGTGTGTGTGTGTGTGTGTGTGTGTGTGTGTGTGTGTGTGTGTGTGTGTGTGTGTGTGTGTGTGTGTGTGTGTGTGTGAGTGTCCAGACAGCAGACGTCAGCAAAAACCCGTCCATCGACCTTGGACACCTTCTTCGCTGTACGACTAATTCTCGTAAAAATCCTAGATTGCTTCCTCCCAACTTGCGAAAAGATCCTGTAATTCTGTCGAACAAAAGATTCGAGTCACAAAACCGACTTAATCGGAAAAGATTGTCCCGTTTCTCAAATAACCTGTAAAACTTTCTGCCGTTCACAGGGAGTCGATTGTTTTCTGGTTATTTTTTTTTTAGTTTGTGTGTGTGTGTGTGTGTGTGTGTGTGTGTGTGTGTGTGTGTGTGTGTGTGTGTGTGTGTGTGTGTGTGTGTGTGTGTGTGTGTGTGGTGTGTGTGTTTGAGTGTGACGTCTACGGGTGTCTTGGTCGCCGAAAGATTAGAACACTATCACCCGAACCTGGATGATGAAAACTCGTCGCAAAAGTCCATTGGGTTAATAGAGCGAACGAGGTAAATAGCTTCACTTAATGACCCTTTTGGTTCCTCTGGTCAAGTGCATTTATTGCAAGACGGTTTCTTGTCAATCACTTGTGCCATATTTTGGCAAACTTCGCAAACTTGGTGTGTCTCATCAAACACCTGAGTGCCCAAAAATATAAAATGAAAACGGCATATCATCTAAACGTTAATTAATTGCTGCTGTGAAAACTTGCAAGTGATCACTTATTTTCCTTCCTTATGGAACATCAGGCTAAATGTGGTATTAAGTAAGGTCATTATTGGAATTAATTAATATTCATTATAGGTGTTCATCTGCATGTTTAACATGCAGATTGTTCATCCTCTTTTACGGTATTTCAGTTTTTATCAACAAATTACATTTATTTTTTCAAGTGAAGTTATGATGAGGCGTTGTGGTGCAGCGAAGCGATGCTATGGAAAGAGAAAGACCTGCAAATTCACTGAATTCTCGAATATAAAAATGTTGCATCGAAGAAAGAAATGAATCAGGGAAGAGTCTTGTGACTTTGACAGCGTTAATGGCGACACGTGAGTTTGGGGCGCGGCTCCGGTGGCCCCCAGAACGCTGGTACGAGTCCCGGGATTACTCCCATCATTTGCACATAATGATTTCACGCCATTCTAAATTCCTAGTGTTAATAAACGTTGTAGTGATTTCCGAGATAAAGTTCCGAGACATTAAATCAGTATTAGTAAATTGTAACGAAGAGAAGAAACTTAGTGGGTTCTCAGGGTCATGCCAATGCTGGCTGCCCATCACATGGTGTAGGACTACCCTGCAAGATGGCAGTATTTGGTATCACATAGATAGCACTTGATATCTACAAGACCCTAGAGAAGAAAGAGTATTGTAGCCCAGGGGTGAACGTCATCGGCTTACATCCTAGGGTCTCGGGGTTCAATCTCGGGCGGGACAGACACAGTTCGGTATATTTCCTTTCACCTCATGCCTCCGTTCATGTAACTGCATTTAACTATGGGAAACCACAAGATTAACGACATCGTCAAAGGCATCGAGGGTAGCTGAATATAAATACCCATGTACCTAAGTATATAAGTATATTACTCAGTATATTACTCAGAGCGATTCAAAGAATGTAACAGTCTACGGGGTTCAGTAGCCACGTTTTACTGTCTGCACCAGGCGACACTAAAGAATTTTTCAACTGAAAGCTTGAAAATCGCAAGTTGTACGAATATTCTTGAGAATAAGTGTACTGAAGTATTGTGTATATTGCATTTAGTAATCACTTATCGCTGATGACGAGGAGTCACAATAACGTGGTTGAAATATGTTGACCAAACCACACGCTAGAAAGTGAAGGGACGACGATGTTTCGGTCCGTCCTGGACCATTCTCGTCGTCGTCGTCCCTTCACTTTCTAGTGTGTGGTTTGGTCAACACTTGTCACTGAAGATACACAAGATCATCACATAATTTCTAGTACTAGCAACAGTAAACAGTGACTACTGGTACTGGTAACAGTGACTACTTGAACAGGCAACAGTAAACAATGACTGCTACTACTACAAGCAACAGTAAACAGTGACTACTAGAATTGACAACAGTAAACAGTAACGACTACTACAAGCAACAATAAACAGTGACTACTAGAATTGACAACAGTAAACAATAACTACTAATACTGGAAATAGCAAACACAATTTCTACAAGTACTGACAACATTAACAACAATTCTATTAGTACTAGCAGAAATAAAAATTTAGCTCCAGTATTTTCCACAGCAAACACATACAGTCATTCACCAGTACAACTACCCAGCAAATAGCAAACATTAATTATTGCTTCAGCGACGTCATACGCTAATAGCCGGTTTTTTTTCTCACTAGCAGCATCGCCGCAGAATATATTTTAGACGTTTTTAGACGTATAACGAAAGCATAGAACTGTCAGCTTGTGACGTTTGGCTTCTATCAGTAGATCTCTCTACAGCTAAAATACTTAAAAAAAAAGTATTTTTTGATATAGCGGTAATGAATACTTTGATAAAAATAAATATCAAATTAAACTTGGTAAAGACCAGGCACAAAAATTTAGCTTCGTCAATCTGTAAATTAATTTGATTTTAAAAGGTAATAGCATATTATATTTATTAATAAATATTATATATGTATATTTGCTCTACAAAATACAATAATGGCCATATAAAAATGAGACAAGTTTTACTACCAAACAAACACACTTCGGGCCGTATTCGAGGGACGGTAGTAAAATTGCTTTTTTGAAAACGACTTTGTCAATGCGTCAGACCAACATTGTGGTAAAGGGATTTCTTCATTTTTGTGTCTTGTTCCATTCATGTAACTTTCAACAACTTCTAATAGGGAAATTTAAATTGTGTTGAATACGTGGTAAAGGACGTTTACGAAAATGACAAAAAAGAGTTGATAATTAATTGGAAATCAGTATACGTAGTAATACATCAAAATAGTTCAACAAGCAGAAATGTTAAACTATCAGCCAACATTCAAAGCAGACACAGACCCACTCAGAGATAGACACAGACACTGACAGACAGAGAAACACAGACACATAGGCATATAGATGCAGAAATGCATACACAGACACAGAGAGAGTCAAGAACGAAGCGAGAAAAAGAGACCAAGACAGATAGTCCGACATAGAGAATAGAGAGGGAGAGAGAGAGAAAGAGAAAACAGACAGAGAGACAGAAAGGAAGACTCTATAAAATACTCAGAGACACGCAGACAGAGAGGATAACCAAGGAGAGGATATCCTACCCCTGAAGGATAACCAAGTATCCCACCCACATTGAATACACGATGAAGAATACACAAGAAAATACTATACCAGGAAATACAAACCAACTGTTGACGTTGCAAATAATCACTGAACTTGATATATAAATTTATTTTTTAAAACTGCTCTAAAACACGATTTTCTTACTTTAAAATCTGATTTCTACCGTTTAAATATGCATTATGAGTATTACCACACTCCAAAAAATTGGGCTTTAATTGGGTTTGGGTTCAATTGGGTTCCAAAATTGGGTTTCTTCAGTCATTTTGTGCCTATATAACACTGGTTTATACTCACGTTGGGTTACACTTTGTAATTCTGTTTACTTATAATAGGGATCAACAACGCTTTTTTATGGTAAGTTAGATTTCAAGCAAGAGTTTTCTTTGCTAAAAAATAATTTTTTGATTAACTTTGAGAGTATATAAACATCCTGAATGTTTTCCATTTTCGTTAGAATCTAAAGGACAAACTTGATATGTATTTGTAGCATGGCAGATTCAAATAATATTTTGTACTATTATTTGACCTACAATACCTTGTAGTGTTGTCAAGAAAAAAACACAAGAGTATATACACAAATGAACAGCTCTCCATTATAAACAAATGTTTGAAAATTACCCTCTGTTACATGTTCGAAAAGATCAAGAAAATATAATTTATTTTCATTTCGTAGTGAACTACATGGAATAAGGCGTGATTTTAGTTTTATTTTACATTATTGACGTTTTGTCAATAGAGAAATTGACTATTTATATTTCGACAACTATTTGTCAATAGTTGACGTTCAGAGGAAACACAAAATCAATATATCTGAAACAGATTGGACAGAGAGCGGATGTCAGAGGCAGTATCTCCATCTCAAAATACTCCATTCGTGTGTTGACTAAGAAAAGCGAAAATGGATTTTCTCTTCCCTAACAATATTTATGTCCCAAGAAAGAGCCATTAGCAGAGAAGACATCAGTCGAGACGCACAGCTTAGCAAACTCAGTGAACTTACAGGTTTTTGAAGCTTAGGTTTTATTGGATAGGATTTATTATGACAGTTTATAGTTTTATTCAAAAATTTATTAGTAATGAATAGTACGCTTCAACTAGCAATCATATTTGTCCTTGTTTATTTAGATTTTGAATTATATAATATATATAAAATATATAATATATATATATATATATATATATATATCTATATTATATATTATATATATATATATATATATATATATATATTACAGCGGCAGCTTTTCCACTTTATTTCTCTGCTCTCTCTTAGCAGAGAATATCATCTCA
>WNGS01163002.1:12853523-12877360 GCA_020271785.1 Procambarus virginalis | reverse complement strand
TTCAGAACATTATATACCACATATGTCAGACAATCCTGGAGTATGCGGCTCCAGCATGGAGTCCCTATCTAGTCAAGCATAAGACTAAACTGGAAAAGGTTCAAAGGTTTGCCACCAGACTAGTACCCGAGCTGAGAGGTATGAGCTACGAGGAGCGACTGCAGGAATTAAACCTCACTTCGTTGGAAGACAGAAGAGTTAGGGGGGACATGATCACCACATTCAAGATTCTTAGGGGAATCGACAGGGTTGATAAAGACAGGCTGTTTAACACAAGGGGCACACGCACTAGGGGACACAGGTGGAAACTGAGTGCCAAATGAGCCACAGAGATATTAGAAAGAACTTTTTTAGTGTCAGAGTGGTTGACAAATGGAATGCATTAGGAAGCGATGTGGTGGAGGCTGACTCCATACACAGTTTCAAGTGTAGATATGATAGAGCCCATTAGGCTCAGGGAACTGTACGCCTGTTGATTGACGGTTGAGAGGCGGGACCAAAGAGCCAGAGCTCAACCCCCGCAAGCACAACTAGGTGAGTACAACTAGGTGAGTACACACACACACACACACACACACACACACACACACACCACACACACACACAGTAGATTCTCTACTGGGATAGTGCCCAGTAGGCTCAGGAACCTGTACACCTGTTGATTGACGGTTGAGAGGCGGGACCAAAGAGCCAGAGCTCAACCCCGCAAGTAAAACTAGGTGAGTACACACACAGAAACACACACACACACACGCACACACACACACACACACACACACACACCACAACACACACACACACACACACACACACACACACACACAACACACACACAGACACTTACACAAACATGACACTAAGACTAGAACAGCTCAAGACCACATCATAAGTCATTAAAAATGAAACAAAACTTGACTTGGAAAATTGTTTGACTCACATATGGAACTATTGATATTCAAACATAAAAACTCTGTTTAAAAAAATTAGTTGAAATTAATTGTTTATAATTCATATCACTCGCAGGGTGCTTTGAAATATGTTTCTAATTTTATCTATATTTTGTTATCTATATCTATTAAACAGAATAGTCTTTATCTGTCCAAGGTTGAAAGTCAGATGCTTGTTGCTTGCCATATGCAACCTAGCAATGGGGGGGCTGGTAATTGCAAAGGGTTGTCATATGAGAGTCGGGGATGTCTCCAAAGTTAGTTGTAATGAAATGGTATGCCAGAAATCCGTAGATTTACCAGATATTGCAAATGCTGGTGCATTGCGATATTGATATACAAAAATCTACGTACATGTGACAGAGTTACAGTCTGGCACAACCCTTAGATTACAGTGATGGAGATAGTGTGTAGGGAAGATGCTTTGAAGTAGACACTGTGTAGAGAAAATGGTGACTTGCAGGAGACGGGTGGGAGCATCTGGAATAGGTGTCGGGGAAGGTATGTTTTAGGGGGAGAAAAAAAAGGAGGTGGGTGTAGATGTGGCGGGGGAAGACTGGGTACGGTGTGTGTGTGGAGGGGAGAAACGGGAATTTTGCCCCCCAAAAAACGTCCCGAGCGAAGGTATTAAAATCAAACAATTCAACTCAACCAGAGGCAAAAGGGGAGTTTAAGTAGAGAAATGAGATAAGGTGAGTAAGCAGTTACAGACTGGAGCACCTAGTTACCAGGACGCTAACGAGGTGGGGACGAGAGGGTGGTCCTGTTGACGACGGATAGGCTGTTTGGGCCGAGGTAACGAGGCCATTTGTCACAAGATGACCAATCTTGCAACATGTTGCCAACGAGTTTAAACAGTCACACTTGTGTAAGTAGCCAGGCTTACTACGAGAGTCACCCACCAGTGTAAACCATGTATTTATATATGTTTAAGATGTTTACACAGTGATACAACATATGTGCGCGTGCGCGCACACACACACACACACACACACACACACACACACACACAGATAACGGGACACAACGGGGAAGGAATGAGGTCAGAAGACGAGAGGTCAGGAGACGAGAGGTCAGGAGACGAGAGGTCAAGAGACGAGAGGTCAGGAGACGAGAGGTCAGGAGACGAGAGGTCAGGAGAAGAGAGGTCAAAGAGGTCAGGTGGGGTGAGGTCAGTGAAGTAAGAGTCAGACATGAAGATCATATACAACAATATATAGTTTATTAAGTATTAATATAACAAAAAGTAATCAATGTGGAGTTTTCCATCATATTATCAGAAAGTTCTGCGTTATCTGGTGGCTGTAAACTCCGGACACTGCCATATAATGTTCATGTTCCCACATGATGAGTTTAACGTCCTTAAACGGCAGCTTTATTTGCGTTTGGTAAATATTTGCATCTGAGTTTGGTAATGTTTCACCAAGATGAACTTTGTCACAAGCTGGTGTAGTTTATAGCTTCCCTGAGATGACGTTATTGGTGTTGTAAGTCCGGCTTCTGGCCAGGCTTAACTGGTAGTAAATATCTTGTGCTTTATCCCGTTACAGACTTTATGGCAGTTAGTTAGTTCATTTATTATACACCCCATACCCATCCCGTGGGCGGTAGTGGAAAGGGTTACAGAGGCACATAATGGGCTCAGGGACTGAACCCCACAATTCATTTAGCTAAGCAAGTTACAATCTTGATGAGCTAGTTACAAAATTCAATATAAGTCGTCACATCAACAATGGGTTCGAGATCGACCTCAAATACAGGTTCTAAATTAAGCAACTGACATATGTGGAGAGCTAGTGTCACAATTTATATGTTTGTCCTGCACACCGCCCCCCATCCAGTGGGCAGCGGTGGATAGGTTACAATCACTCAGTTACTACCTACAGTTAGCAAACTTTATGGCAACTGTTGAATATGTTGCAAACTGTCTGCTGCGTCGGAGAAGTGATCAGTTGCTCTTGTAGCGTTGTTAGCGTCTCTGACCATGACCTTCAGTCCTGGCCGCCACCATCCCTAATGATGCATGTTGGGTAGTTATGGCTGATGTTGCCCCGTTACTCTGGCACAGCTCCAGGCAACAGTTATGTGGCAACCACTCAACGCTGCTAACGTTAATCCGCCGTTGTTTAACCGTTACTCGAGGCTGTGTTTGGCGGCTGGTATATGGAGTCAGTGATGCACTGGCTCTCACCTTCAAGGACCTGATGGCTACCTGTCCCAAGATAGGGGAAGAAGCTAATAATGTAGCCAAGATTTGTACTGTTATCACCGTGAGCGGAAAAGTAATCTTGGTCGTTTTCTTAGGTTGGTTCTCTATAGACCGTGAACTCTAGTCTCACAATCTTTCGTTACCAGTGTCTGGGAAGGAAAGAGAATCATCTTTTATTTTAAAGAAAGTGTAATACAGGTTCAACTTCACTGTTATTCCACCATGATAACTGGACAAAAAGTGGACTAATGTAAACTCTCAGTGTATACCCAGAGAAGTTGGGTACACCTCTCGGTTATATCTCCAGTCATAATAATAATAATAATAATAATAATAATAATAATAATAACGAAACACAGGATGATTGTCCGTGCGAGTGCGTCTTAAAGTCTGAAAATATGATAATAATAATATTAATAGTAACTTAAAAATGGCAACAACAACAACAACAACAACAATAATAATAATAATACTAATAATAATAAAGACAAATTAAATAATAATATCAATCCGACGACAGGCCACAAGTGTTGTGGCCTGAGCAACACAAACCTCCAGAAACACTGGTTGTTGTCTGGAGGCGGAGCCGCCACCGGGACACTACTGTTGTTGTCTTAGCCAAGTCCACCTCAGTCACGAAGCCATTGGAGATAAGGAACGTGCGCTAAACAACGGTTCAAGAGAGAGGCGAAGATAAAACGGGAAATGACAAGAGAGAGAAGTGGGAGAAATTGTTAAGGGTTTTGGGTTTGTGTTGACGGGCACTGCGTGCGACGAAATATCAAATGGAATTTAGTGTTGCCGCGGCCAAAGAAATTGCTTTATCAGTTAGAGAAAGGCGACGGCATGGAGGAAGTGCTTTCTCTTGCGCCTGGTCTCGAGGGGCCAAAACTGGCCTCGTTCAAGTGTAACAATGGTTCTCGTTCTTTATGGCCTCCTTACAACTTTTTTCTTAGCTGAAGGTCACCCAATAGCTGCCTGAAGCATTTTTTGCCCAGCATATAATTAAGAAAAGCAATTTCTTGAATTTATGGAAGTGGAGCCGTGAAGCAGCGCAGAACAAACTGGCCATGAAATTGGGAGGAGTGTGAAATGGCAGAAACAGGAAGAGAAAAAGGCAAGAAAATTCGCTGGTTAAGACAATTAGAAAAGACTAGAGAGAGAAAAATATTGAAGAATGGTAGTAAGAAGTAGGAATTTATGCATATTAAGAGGAGACGGAGCAGGGGAAATCTTCTGGATGGACAGATGAACGACAGAAAATACTTTAAACGAACGTAACTATCAGGTCGAAAAAATATAGAAATATGAACCGTTTGTAGAAGGTGGACAGAATCCGGGCAAATTAGGCGATAGGACTATAAATTTTGACAATTCCTTTTCATATTCATTTTTTGTTACCCAGCTGAAAATAAAATCAATAACTGAAACATACCAATATACGTTTTCTGTTATCAGTTTCCGAGACTAATTATTTATCAAAATAGCGATAAAACGTTTAATAAAAGAATTGTATATGGTCTGAGGCTTCCAATGGTGCATTTAACACAGGCGTATAAGACATAGGCTTACAGGCCTCTTCAATGTTTGAAAGCTGGAGAACATAAACTATCCTACTGAATAAAACCAAGCCTAACCTGGACATCTGACTGGAAAACAGGGTCAAACACTTAGAAACAACAAAAATACTTGGGGGATGGACAAAAACACTTAGATACTACATAAATTCTTGCTCACCGTCAAAACACTTAAATTGGAATTGACGACAGGATGCCTGCCTTCAAAGTGCCATATACACATACTTATTTACGGTTTTTAGACATACGACTCGTTAATATCCAAAATTTGACTTACTGTCCTCCATATTCTTTCCTTTATTTACTAGAATGTATGATTTATTGATAGAGATAAGAATAATATTCATATAGGTATTTACTCAAGTGTTATTGAAGTCTTTCCCGCCAGATTGACGATTCCCGCCAGAATGGTACTAAACTTTTCTTCAGAAAGAAAGGTCATAAATAACCCAGTCCACACACCTTTGGAATGAAATAAACTTAATAATATTTTCTCCGCTTATTGTGTTCATTCAATTTCCTGTTGTCCTCTCATTGATTCCTATTGAAACACTTGAAGAACACTGAAGTGTCTGGGTCGTTGACATGAACTCTCTTCTGTCATGTTTGGGACTCACATCATCCTATAATTTGGTCTTCTAAGACAATGTTTCCTGCCTCTACTCTTCACAGACGCCGTCATGTTGAGTCGACTCTTATACACAACATGTCGCTGGCTTTGTTGTTGTCGACTCTTGCTTGTCTCAAAGTTAAAATCTTTAATCTTATAAGCAAGTGTAATCTGCCGTAGCTCTTTGACCCCTCGGTGCTCTCCTCCTATATCTTCTGCTTCTGTTTGTTCGTATTTGATAATCTGTTTTATTTCACCTTTATTAAATTTTGATTTTCAATCCTGCTTACTTTGTTTACTTTTTTTAATTTTCTCCTTCCTATGCGTAGGGAGCGTCTGTTAGCTCTGTTAAGTGTTTTTTCCATAATGAAATTATATTAACGTGATTTATAAATGAAAAAAATCAGTAGGAGGTAGGAGCCATTTTTGCTATTTTGTGGTGTAATGGTCTAGGGCTTTTGCTTGGGAGTACCAAGCGAGTGGGCTCAAATCCTCCTCATGGTTGGTAATGATTTGCTCGTTAAGGGGTTTTTATCCTCTAGTGAGTCCTCGCCCAACCTCCCCTCTTGCCTTATATTCCCTTCCTCTCCCACTCTTACTCAGTTATGACCTGATAAAGACCCAGGCCGAACCGAAACGTCTGGCGGGAACAGGTTCAGTGTGATATCAACCCTCAGATCTTTCTCTCTATTTGGCTCTTGCAGGATATCAACTCACAGATGCTACATTGTTTCATGTGTGTTGATTATTTGTCCCAGCCGCGTTATTCTGACTTAATCTCTAGAGAGGAGTCGTAGTTACGATGATTAATGAACGTCTAATTTGAATAACGATTTGCGTCAGCGAGAGACTGACGTCATCGCAGTAGGACGCAAGTGATTGGTCGCTGAGTTAGGATACATCTCGCGAGGGAATCGCCAATCGGTTCCTTGAACTGCTTGAGAGGACACAGCTTGCTGTTCCTGCCTGATTGTAATCAAATAGAAGAGTCGAGAGATGCGCTCTGGAGGATTTCAAACCACCAGTGTCGATCATAAACCACGAATGAGTGCTCAAATCAGTTTTAGAATCGCTAAATAATTTTATTTGAGTTTTTAGAGCTGTTAAGTGCAGTTAACAGAAGAATTGTTAGCAAGGCTTAGTCGTCGGGGGACAGAGAAAATTTGACCTGCTCTCACGAATGACTGAATTTGCTGCTGGTACTGAATCACGACCTCGGAGAAGATTCGTGCAGCCGTCAGTTCATCGAGAAACTGTTCCAGAATGCTGGTAATTATGACGAATAATGGCTTAGGTACTAATGATATAATTAACTGTAACATCCTACACTTACTGACCAGCAAGTATAATTTATCACTAAACATGTCCAAAACTGAAATAAACTCTCAGTATATATATATATATATATATATATATATATATATATATATATATATATATATATATATCGTACCTAGTAGCCAGAACGCACTTCTCAGCCTACTATGCAAGGCCCGATTTGCCTAATAAGCCAAGTTTTTATGAATTATTGTATTCTCGACTACCTAACCTACCTAACCTAGCCTAACCTAATTTTCCGGCTACCTAACCTAACCTAACCTATAAAGATAGGTTAGGTTAGGTTAGGTAGGGTTGGTTAGGTTCGGTCATATATCTACGTTAATTTAACTCCAATAAAATAAAATTGACCTCATACATAATGAAATGGGTAGCTTTATCATTTCATAAGGAAAAAATTAGAAAAAATATATTAAATCAGGAAAACTTGGCTTATTAGGCAAATCGGGCCTTGCATAGTAGGCTGAGAAGTGCGTTCTGGCTACTAGGTACGACATATATATATATATATATATATATATATATATTATATATATATATATATATATATATATATATATATATATATATATGACTCATGAGTGTGACGTCTCTGGTCTTGACTCATGAATATGTCGTCTCTGGACAGGCTGTATTACACACTCCTGTGTATTGTCTCGCTCGTCTCTGTGTGGTCTATAACTCAGGGAGTCTCGTCTCCGGCCCGCCTCACTTACCCCAGCCACTCCTCTCGCTTTATGCTCAGCCATAAAGGCAGAGAGAGAGAGGGAGGGAGGAGAAAAACTTTTCTGCTCCAAACACTTCTCCCTTCACAAATTCATAATTCTGGTGACGGACGGTTCGCTGCGTCCGTCGCCTTCGTCTCTCCGTATATTTCCGTCAGGACGGGGAGGGACATCAGACTCCTTCACATCTGGAGCATCACTACTAACGACGTTTGTTGTTCTACACCTGTGTCTCAAGGGGCCTTGGACTCCTTGATCTTCCTCTTACTGATTTTTCGAAATAGGTTGTTTGGAGAAAATAATTCTATTGATTCCTGTTATTTAAAACCCAGATTTTGTTCTGATTGTTTCTTTCTACAATCTGAGAAAATTTATTTTTTAAATATATTTAAACAAAATTATGATTTATAGGTAAATATTACAGTATCAGCAACGAATTATTAATTATTATTCAATTACATGTAATTGTACTCAGTTCTAACCATACTTTTGCAACGTCATATTTTAGGTGTTGCCGGTGTTACGTCTCAGACGTACTGTGATGTTATAGACTGACATCTTGATGTTGCTTTAAACTTCACACTTGAGTGATGTGGCAATTTCACGTATTATCCTGGGATTCTCGTTCTTACGGCAGCTGTCTGATGCCTGCTTCTTGTCTCTGCTCTTGTCATATCTTTACAACCTCTCTGATTGTTTAAAGTTCTTCTCATCTCCTCACAATCACTTCATATGTAATATGTACATTTTGTATCCTCACAATCACTCCAGCATCAACATCTGTATGACGGAATTTTCTCCACCTTCTTACAGCATCCCCCACTAGTGTGGTGTTCTCGTGACTCTTCCACAGCATCTCCATCTGTGCGATGACCTCTTCCTACCTCTCCCACAGCATCTTGACCTCCGTGAAGTTCTCTCCCACAGCTCCTCTCCCACCTTTTCTGCTCTTACAATACTGTGGGAGGGTCGTCTTACCTGGCCTTCATTACTGACATACAATCAATCTCGACAACAATTCTTCCATTAGCACTCGGTGCTTCATATTCCCGATAAAATCATTTCTTTCAAGGCTCTGATTTTTGTCAGTGTTCCCTGCCACTTTCTGGTAGTTTTTGACTTCAAAGTTCTTAATTAATTTGCGCATCTTTTCTTCGCTTCATGTATTTTTAAATTGCTGTATATTTTCATAGATTTCTAATCCACATTATTGTCAGGATCGAAGGGCTTTCATATTCAGTTAAGGAAGTCATCATGGAAATATTTCTGCTTCCTTGGGCTGACTAAGTCGTGCACTCTCAGTACTCAATATATTTTTAGTGTGTAAACAATATTGGTATTAAGCACATTCTTGAATTTATTTTAATATGGCGAAATAATGTTGGATAGTTAATAATTTATATAGTTTTATGTAATGTGGTTGTTGTGTGTCATAATGTAATTATGACACACAACACATTTTATGTAATGTGGTTGGTTTGTTAGTCATAAAAGTCGTTAGTGAATGCATGATTGTATATATATATATATATATTCAATAAATTTTTAATTACTCGCACACACTATGTCTGTAAATGAAAAACATAAAACCGTCCTTACTGTCACTGATTTTGTTGATATAGACTTAAAAGTTTAAATCTTCATGATTTAAGTCGAAAAAAACTTGTAGTTGAAAATTGGTATAGCAATGGAAAATTTATTGAAACTTGAAGAAAGTATTTTCTTAAAAAAAAAACAAATAAGCACCCACTACCTCTAAAGCAAATATTGCAGATCATTCCCAGGCATTGTATAAATACAGGTGTTTTAATTCCACTAAACAACAGCAATTTGGGCACTGATGTCCAAAAAAGTTAACCCTAAAATGTATTAAGTTCCTTAAAACGAAAATTATTCTTCTCTCCTCTACAGTTAAGGCAAAACTCTTTTCATCGCACGAGAGTCCGTAAGCTAACAGAACTACACAGCTCACCCAAGGAGGATGCGATTCCCCTATAGTCTATTTCTTATCCTTTAGCCACAAGAAGGACTTCGGGATTTCGCACTGAGTCGTCAGATCGGCGTTCGAGCCCCGCGCAGAATGGACGTCTTCTAATGGAACGGACGCCAAGGAGGGAATCTCCACCTGTTTTGGTTGGCTGGGAGGCCAATAAGATTAAACAACAGATACTATCGCTTGGATGTATTGGGAAATTTCTCCGGAAAATGTAGATTTTGCATCATTTTGACTTTTGATCAGGCGAAAGCCTCGTCCCGTCATCAACATAACCTTGCAAATCATGCACTATTCTCGTCACCGCTATCACTGCGTTATGATACCGCAAACCAGCTACCAAGATCAACAGTCACCAAGTTAACCAGCCTCCAAGATCACCAGCTACCAAGATAACCAGTGTCCAAACTCACAAACTACCAAGATAACCAGCTACACACCATCACCACCATCACAACCACCACCACCACCAAGATCACTATCGTCCCCCCTACAATGACTGGCGCTGAAGGCTTGGGTGAACGCTCCAGTGGGCCACCAACACTCAGACCACACTGTGGTGAAGAGCACTTAACCTCCTCCGTTCCAAAGAACACGAGGAACACACAGATTGATAAAGAATAAGCCACCCAAGAGGTGGCACGGGCATGAATAGCCCGTAAAGACACACGCACACACATTTCAGCGCTCATGTACTACCAGCAGAAAATGGGAATTCCAAAACCAGAGGAAACCTGGTTGATGTTCTTGTGGTAGTTAGGGAGAGCCAAGGTGAACAGGTGAGTACGTGAGTGAAGAGTCTCCAACGTTTAGCTGGGGTCTCCTGATTATGTATTAGTGGTGTGTGTGTATTCACCTAGTTGTATTCACCTAGTTGTGTTTGCGGGGGTTGAGCTCTGCTCTTTCGGCCCGCCTCACAACTGTCAATCAACTGTTACTAACTAATATTTTTTCCCCACACCACACACACACCCCGTGACAGCTGACTTACTCCCAGGTACCTATTTACTGCTAGGTAACAGGGGCATTAGGGTGAAAGAAACTCTGCCCATTGTTTGTAGCGGCGCCCGGGATCGAACCCGGGACCACAGGATCACGCATCCAGCGTGTTGTCCGCTCAGCCACCGGCCCCTCGGCCGGTGTGTGTGTGTGTGTTGTGTGTACTCACCTAATTGTGTTTGCGGGAGTTGAGCTCTGGCTCTTTGGTCCCGCCTCTCAACCGTCAATCAACAGGTGTGCGTGTGTGTGTGTGTGTGTGTGTGTGAGTGTGTGTGTGTGTGTGTGTTGTGTGTGTGTGTGTGTGTGTGTGTGTGTGTGTGTGTGTGTGTGTGTGTGTGTGTGTGTGTGTGATGCGACGGCATTTTCGTTTAACGTCTTCTTATATTTCGGTGGTTACAGGTTAAGGGGAGATATCTAAAGCCGGCTTTAGCGCCAGAGATAAGACCCAATGCTATTTTGTATTCGAAATTTTGTACTGTTGGAATAACATTAAAGAACAAAAGGAGAAGTGGGAGAGTTCCCGAGGAGTGTATTCTGGTCGATTTATTGTTCTCCAAATACATAAATGTTCTAAATACGTAACTAAACAGCCGTATTAGTACATTTGCAACTGGCACTAACATAATGCTGGAACACAGAGAGTAATTGCAGTAACGTGATTGCATCAAGGAGAAAATCCGTAGGAGTTGTGATGAGCGATCGGAACTATGAGCTGGGAACTCATGGGAACTGAGTTCTGAACTGAAATGAAATGCGTGGGAACTGAAATGCGTGGGAACACCCGCTACTTAGGTTCGATCCCTTATCACAGCTTCTACGGATTTTCTCAGTACTGCTGGTAATAAATTCTGATAAATTATAATCACTGCAACTCCAAAATTGACTAAAATTGCTGAAAATTGGCAGAGGCAAACTGTAAAAAGGATAGGTTTGTTATCTTAGGGGGGAACTAAACAAATGTTCCCGATAACAGCTGAACAGATCCGTAGGTTCGAATCCTCGTCACGGCCCTTGTGGATTTGTTCAACAGCTGAACAATTTTCAAGTTGCAAAATCAAACTGTGAACGTATTTGAGAGTAATGATAAACATGCATCTGGAATCAAGAAAATAATACATAAAGGTTAATAAGGTATTAGGACTTAATTCTAGAAGAATTAGTAAAATATGTCATAATATCATTTAACAAAAACTTTCACAGAATATCTACCGGCCGAATCCAATTAACATGATGCAATAGTTATCGAGAACGTGTAATATCCCTACACGGGAGTTCTCACGATATCAGGTGAGCTGTTATATAATTCATATCTGAAAAGTATTAGGGAGACTTCCTCTATAGTGGCAGAATCGTGCGGTTTATTACGAAATCAGCGAAACTGATCGAATTTAATAGAGAGCTTGGTTGAAAGCTGAGCAATACGCAAGCATCTCTTTGAGAAAATGATCTCAGAATTGCTTGCCCGTGGGAACGTTAGAAACTTGTACTAAGAGGACTTGATTGAGAAGGGACGTGGAGCCCACGTCCGACTGCTCCCTACGGAGCTCCACAAAGGCCTCTCTGAGCCATCATTAGGGAGGTCAATACCCCAGTGACATCTCACTTGGAATGTGAAACACAGTTTTCAGCTCTGTACCAAAGAATGGATACAAAAGGAACTTTTAGGTATACAGAAAAAAAATTATATAATTTCTCGTCTTATAAACCTTCCTTTTGAAGAGACCAATAGATCTACATATAAATAAATCATAATAAATATATATACATTACGTATTAGTGGTGTTGGCGTGTGTGTGTGTGTGTGTGGTGAACAACAGTCCCCGTGGCGTTGTGGTAAAGCACTCGCCCAGCGTTCGTTGGGTTCGTATCCTGGCCGGGGAGGAATGACGTTTGTCAGTCCTTAACTATAACCTCTGTTCACCCAGCAGTGAATGGCTACCAGGTTGTTAAACGATTTGATGGGCCGCATGCAGAGGAAAAATTAGGATTAAGGACCTTTCCGAAATGCTAAGCACTTAGCGCTAAGCGCTAAGTGCTAAGTGGCTTTACAAGAATGTAAGAACGCTTGTATATATAAATAAATAAGTAATATATATATTTGTATATATATATATATATATATATATATATATATATATATATATATAAACATGACTGTATTATACAATTAGAGAAATGGATTTAACATGGAGGCATAAAAATAGTTCTTAAAATATCAGAACAGGAATGGACACGAAACTCTAGAAAAAAATGGATAATATTAGATTTAAATAAAACAATAGGTAAATGTATGTTCACAAATATGGTAGCAAATCTATGGGACATGTCACTAATAAGACTCTCAGGGAAATATTGATCATCGGTTCGTTAAATGAGTGTGGCAGAATGGTCTAATATTAATGGGATAAGCCTTCCATAGATCAATTGTACTTCTTCAACTTCCCGAGGACTCATTTTTAAGGAAGGACCACTCTCAGTATGTTTCAAATTCAATAACAAGTAAAAGCTAAGCATTTTCCAACAGGTGTCTCAGAGCATCTAATTGACCCACTCAAACGGTATTATGAAGCCCACTTTACACAGCATTGATGTGCTCCTCAGTTATAAAAAATCCAGGTCTCCTCGACAGCACTGCTCCTGTGCCAGGTAAGCTACGGGCTCACCATAGCCCGTGCTACTTGGAACTTTTTCCGAGTAGCTAAATCTATAACAACAACAACATCCAGGTCTCTTTCCTGCCTTTTGAGAAACTGTTTTCTTAAATACTGGAAATATATTTGCTTGATTATATAGTATAAATATATTTCCTCGTTTTATTCAATTTTGTTGACAACAACACTGACTTTAAGCCTAATATAAACAAACTCACAAATAAAACCGTATTCGGTCTGTTTTTTTCCAAACTTGGATGAAAAGTCAAATGAGATGGAGAATGTCAAAATAATATGTCATGGGTGTTTACCCTTGATAAATCATGATTTGTTTTAATGATCTCGTTAAAATGCTCGGCAGTTTTCATGGAGTAATGCAGTCAACGATTTATCTGGCCTAATAGTAAACTATAATATATTTATGCTGCTATTCATTTCAAAACATGCCGATAGTCACGATAAAACATGCCGATAGTCACGATAAAACATGCTGATAGTCACATTAAAACATGTCTCTAGTCATATTAACCTACGACTTTTGACTTGCTAAAACATGCAGTGGCCCAAGATTACACACATCTACGTAAATGAGTACATTCAGATAAGATAATGAGATGAATTAATGCAGCATCCTGATGCTGCTCTCAGTAAGTTAGTTATTCCTTTGCTACTGTGCACATTGTCGATAGCCAGCAATATCTGATATCGTGGAATCTCAAGAAATTTACGTGTGCCAATATTTTGAATGGACCGTCGATTAATTATTGTATTTTTTTTGTTTAACTGAGAGAAAGTGGTGACGTAAATAATTCAAACGAAAAACATTATTACCCAAGGTTTTACTGTGCTAGACTTTCATTGCTTTCTTTGCAACGCAGGATACATATGGGGTCAAATATTTTACTATTGCATGATGAATTTTAGGATCTCAAAATCAGTATTTTATTTCATCCGCATAATGAAAATTACCCATAAATTCTATAAATTTACGAAATAGTAAATCCTTTCTGTAAGAACATAAGAACATGAGAAAAAGGTAACTGCAGAAGGCCTATTAACCCATACGAGGCAGCTCCTATTATATCCACCCAATTCCAATCATATGTATGTCCAACGTACCTTGAAACAATCAAGGAACTTCTAAGATTTCAACTTAGATTCAACAGAGCAGAAAAAGTTCTTAAACACATATGGCAAAATCTACTGAAGCAACCATACGAGTCATAAATACTCATACTCCGCCCAAGTAAAACAGAAACAAGCAACACTTAGTGGGCCAGCCAGAGGCTTAAGGCCCACGCACGAATATCCCTACAAAAAAAAGGATCCTCACTTATCCAATTTATACCCATTCAACCGTTGCATCAATATTTACATCTATCCAAACATCAATATTATATTAGACTCAAGTCAATTTCTTTTTCTAAATGTCTTTAGCACAATTGCAATTTCATGAGCCAAAAAAAATTCCTTAACATGTCTTCCTACTCTTAAACCCAACGAGGCAGGAAATAATATATATTGAAGTTCAACGCAGTAAGTCGAAGCTTCGTATGTCACAAAACGTAATCGAAATCGCCTTTATTAAATCGATAAAAACATGTTTTAGACTGAAAAAGCATCCGATTATAACGTTTCAGAAAGAAAAAGCATCCGGTAATTGTGTATATATCAACAAACGTATCCGGTTACCGTGTACTCTCTGGATAAATATTCGTTAATCATGAATCATATAAAGAAAAGCTTCAAGATATTGTGCATCAGTTCGATAAGGAAATGTAGTTATCGGTTATATGATTAAAAAAAAATCCGGTTTTCTTGTATTCGATCAATAAAATCATTCGGTTATTATGTCTTTATATTCGTGTTTTATATTCTCTGAACGTGTTGTCTCGTTCTCCAATCGGTCGTAAACGTTCACATGTCTTTATTCAGACTTTTGAACAATGTTGTGGATTTTAAGGCTGATATGACCAACGTTGGTCTTTGTAAGCGAACAACAGATATTTTCAGTAACTAAATAGTATGTGGGTTGAGGCAAGGAGGGGAATTATCAGGGGGAAAGCGCCAAGCCATTACGACTATATAGCACTGGGAAGGAGTCAGGATAAGGATTGGGATGGGACGGGGGGAAAGGATTGTGCCTAACCACTTGGACGGTCGGGGATTGAACGCCGACCTGCATGAAGCGAGACCGTCGCTCTACCGTCTAGTCCAAGTAATAGCAGGTATGTTGTAAGTATACTGTCATCATTTTAACTCATTATACCGCTTGTTTTACTGTAGATCAAAAAATATTGTCATTATAATTACCATTTCTCACCACGGCCCGTAACTATCGGGCTTTGACTATCGTTCAAAGTTAACTAACTAACTTTGACTATCGTTCATAGTTAACTAACTAACTTTGACTATCGTTCATAGTTAACTAACTAACTTTGACTATCGTTCAAAGTTAACTAACTAACTTTGACTATCGTTCAAAGTTAACTAACTAACTTTGACTATCGTTCATAGTTAACTAACTAACTTTGACTATCGTTCAAAGACAGATGAATAAATACAATTTGTATAATTATAATTACATATCTGCTATTTTGCGAGGGGGAAATAAATAATAATTATTCAAATTTGCTTAACTCTGAATGCTTTTAGTCAAAATTGAAAAATATGCCGTAATATGTGGCATTCTGTGCACGACAAAATGTAATTTGGGTGACTAGCCGCCGATATTAAAAAAATAATAATTCAAACCCCCACAGATAATGCTGCATTTTTAGTACTTGATGAATTTCATCATATATGACATACGTCACGTGAAATCACGTGATGAGTCAAGAGCCAAATCAAGAGTCACGTGAAATGTTATGACTCGTATATGGAACGTTGGACGTCGATCACGTGATGAATGCTCTGACTTTAATTGTTATAGGGGGAACAAACGATTAGGAAGTGTGTCAGAAACTGAATAAGAAATTCCAGAAGGTCTTCACCTTAGAGCAAGGACAAATCCAGAGAAAAGAGAGGGAATAGTTAACTAGAAATCAATAGAAGAGTTTGAGATTACCAGCGGGGAAGTAGGAAGTTGTTACTAGAGTTGGACGTGCCAAAGACTATAGGCCCAGATGGAATCTCCCCTTGGATACTAAAAAGAAGGAGCAGAAGCGCTGTGCTTGCCATTCTCCAGAGTGAATAACAAATCACTGCCAACAGGGGAACTGCCAGAAATTTGAAAACAGCTAATGTAGTCCGATATACAAGAAGGGGGATAGACAGGAGGCACTGAACTAAAGGCCAGTGTCCCTAACCTGCATACCATGCAAGCTGATGGAGAAGATTGTACAAGAAAGCTAGTGGAACATCTGGAGCGAAGGAACTTTGTAACACAGCATCAACATGGATGCAAGGATGGCAGGTCCTGCCTCAATGGGTTAATTGAATTCTACGACCAGGCAACAAAATTGACGCAAGAAAGAGAGGGTGGGCAGACTGCATATTTTTGGATTGCCAGAAAGCCTTTGATACAGTACCACACAAGAGGCTATGAAAAACTGGAGATGCAGGCTGGAGTGAAAGGGAAGGTACTACATTGGATAAGGGAGTACCTAAGCAACAGAAGACAAAGAGTCTGTGTGAGGAGTGAGGTCTCAGATTGGCGAGACGTCACAAGTGGAGTCCCGCAGGGGTCAGTCCTTGAACCAACCACTGTTTCTGATATATGTAAATGATCTCTCAGAGGGTATAGAATCGTTTCTCTCAATGTTTGCTGATGATACAAAAATTATGAGGAGGATTGAAACAAAGAGGATAGTAGAAGGCTACAAGATGACCTGGACAGACTGAATGAATGGTCCAACAAATGGCTACTAAAGTTCAACCCGAGTAAATGCATAGTAATGAAACTAGGCGGTGGAAACAGGAGACCAGACAAAGGATACAGAATAGGAGATGAAGTACTTCATGAAACTTACAGAGAGAAAGATCTAGGGGGATGATATCACACCAAACCTGCCTCCTGAAGACCACATAAAAGAATTACGTCTGAGCATATGCGAGGCTGGCTAACATCAAAACAGCATTCAGGAACCTGTGTGTAAGGAATCATTCAGAATCTTGTATACCACATATGTAAGACCACTCTGGAGTATGCGGCCCCAGCATGGAGCCCGTACCTAGCCAAGCACAAGACGAAGCTGGAAAAGTTCAGAGGTATGCCACTAGACTAGTCCCAGAACTAAGAGGCATGAGTTTCGAGGAAAGGCTGCGGGAAATGGACGTTACGACACTGGAAGACAATAGAGTATGGGGAGACATGATCACTACCTACAAAATCCTCAGGGGTATTGACAGGGTAGACACGGATAAACTATTCAACACTGGAAGTACGCGAACAAGGGGACACAGGTGGAACTGAGTACCCACATGAGCCAAGGGACGTTAGAAAGGAACTTATTCAGTGTCAGAGTAGTTAACGATGGAATGGGCATTTAGGGCAGATATCGTGGTGGAGGCTAGCACGCTCAATAGCACAGTTTCATGAAGGTAATGATGATGATGCCCAGTAGGGCTCGGAATCTGTACACCAGTTTGATTGACGCTGAGAGGCGGGACAAAGAGCCAGAGCTCAACCCCCGAAAGCAAAATAGGTGTACACCATGTGTCACACACACACACACACACTATCTTGTAGCTTCACACAATTACTCAGTTGCTCCACCTCATCCCCCATGTGTTCAGCACACAGCTCTAACTTCCTCACTAGACTCATGCGGATTTCAGTGAGCCAACAGCACTAACAATTCTCGTGTGTGTGTGTGTATTCGCACCTACTTGTGTTTGCGGGGGTTGAGCTTTGTCTCTTTACGGCCCTCCTCTCACTGTCAATCAACAATGTTTATCTAACTACTAACTACTGTATTTCTCCCCCATCCCACACACACATCACACCCCAGGAAAGCACGCCCGTAACAGCTGTACTAACTCCCAGGTACCTATTTACTGCTAGGTAACTAGAGGCATCATAGGTGAAAGAAACGTTGCCCATTTGTTCCTTCGCCTGGTGCCGGGAATCGAACCCGCGCCACAGAATCAAGAGTCCTGCGCGCTGTCCACCAGGCTACCAGGCCCCCTGCCCCCCTGTGTGTGTGTGTAATAAATAGTAGGCCAAATGGGGTAACCTAGTGGTGTTCAGATCGATCAGGAGCTTGAAGTCTCCTGCTGTCCGGTTCGATCTGGTGTCTAGGCTAACTTAGCATCATTTCCAATTAAAAAAAGGATTATAAAAAATGATGAGAGGTAAATAGGAATTCATATTACTGTGCCGCATCTCAACGTTTGTCAACACATCCTGCAAAGCAGATGAGATTGCTTTTCATAATGTAATCAGCATTTCTTCGCATTCCAATGGGCAAACTGCGAACAGATTCCTTTTTTTTTTTAATTTTATCAATGTCAGTGTCTAATGTTTATGATACAAAAAGAAAAAAATATTTGGAATTTGGTTTTTACTGCGTTGAGCCACTGCTCTAGTCCCTAGCATGGGATTCACCATTGGAGCCAGTCACCTTTTAATGGGAGCAATGGGGCTATACCCGCCCACCCATGTTGATCACCAAACCTCAGGAATAACTGTGCTAAGTTGGGTGAGACTATCCCTTAATGTCTGACCTACAATCTCGAACTGACAGAAAACAAACATATATCTTATTTTTATAGATAACGAAATAGATAACAGATGACAACCAACATTTCTGAAGACTAATGAGGTAACAGTTTGATCCTGCATATTTAAATAGGTGAACACAATAGGAAAATACAAACATTCTCCATTTCCACTTCCCAATTATCATAGTAAATTATAAATTAATTGTATATACAGTAGCTATATGAATGAAATCCGATACAGAATGTATCAAAAGATATTATTTTCACTGAAGTGAAAGTTTGCAACCATTGTTGCAACAAGGTGACTGGACGCGATGTCTGTGTTGGAGTGCGCCCGAGGCAAACATTGATGAATGACTCGGTCTATCAGAGCGACGCGTCAATTTTCTGTCTGCTGAACATGTATAACGAAAGACAGGTGTTTATAGCCCAGAAGTGATTTACGATGGAGATTAGTTTACATCGTAAATCACTTTATTTTTTTCCATAATAAAATATTCTCTAAGTAAATAAAATAATCTTTATGTAAACAAAATAGCTTTATATATTATTTTTATTAAAAAAGTAAGTTTGGCTATAAATAGCAACTACCTCCCAAGGGCTAATATAAAACATGTGTAGTTTTATCTCTTCCTTTTGTATGTTGATTATAAATGTGTTGGAGTGTGTATAAGATCTGTCACTGACAGAACCCATAATACAAACGTGTATAATATTCATACAAAATACCATTTATTGTAAAAAAAATCAAACAAAATATCAACAATGGCTTTGAGATTGTTGACTCACGTAATTATCTTTCAAATGGCAGTAAAACTAACTGGAAGAGAGTTCGACACAAATGATATAGCTCACTTCGCAGGCGATGAGTCACAATAACGTGGCTAAAGTAAGTTGACCAGACCAAAACGTCGTCGTCACTTAACCTTCTAGTGTGTGGTCTGGTCAAAATAGCTCACTTCCTACAAACTACCACCACATTTCCAACCCTCCAAAATGTCTGTTCTCTGCTCGACTCTACTGATATATTAGATATGTAATCAAGGGCTTAACAAGGTCATCTTTACATTCTTTAAAGACCCTGGGAAATACCTGGTCTGACTGTGAAGCCTTGTTGAACTTCAGTACATGAAATTAGTTTACTAAAAAAACTGTCCTCTTCATCCTCTATGAAGATGGCGAAGAAGACAATTTTCTCAGCTGAGGACATATTTTCAGCTGCAGAAAAACATTTCAAATACTTTCCTAGTAAGTACAAAGTAATTATCTAGAATGTCACACATTTCGTTGTTTTTATCAGTTATTTGACCTGCCTATTGAGTGATTCAGTCGTTCCCTACAGTCATTAGTGTCAGTATCATTGTACAGTCATCATTGTCATTATTACAATAGATTCATCATTATCATTATAGCCATTAGACCGTCATCATAACAATTAGTAACTGTTTACAATACTCAACATCAATTATGGTATCATCATATATATTCATCAGCTTCATCATTGTAAAATCCTTAATATCGGCATTATACAGTCATCTGTCATCATTCAATGTTCATTATCATCTCAAAACACTCAGCAGTATCATCATTACTCATCAAGATCATCATATACTCATCAGTATCATCATACATTAGCAAAATATCTACTATCAAAGATCAATCATCAGCTGCTACTTCTATATTTTTACTTCTGGACGGAAGTCTCCCTCACGTAATATAACTGACAATTATAAATCATTTATAACGACGAAGCAGCTCTGACCTTGCGAAATGTATCTGTTAATTTGCCACTGAAGCATTTTTTCCATCTCTTTTTGATGTTAGGAATATTATGATGAAAGTATTTTGGTTGAATTTCGATATTATTGAAATATATCCCTGAAAGACATTTGTATGTATTTGAACACATCCTCGGATGTAAAGACTTACAGACAACACGAGACTGTGTTTTTTATATTATATATATATATATATATATAGTATATATATATATATATAATATATATATATATATATATATATATATATAGATATATATCTAACTAATATATATATATATCATAATATATATATAGTATAATATATATATAGTATATATATATATATATATATAACTATAATTATATATATTATTATATTTATATTAATATTTATATATGATAAGAACAGGTGAAGGAACAGGCCTAGGAGATTATCTAAGTTAGGCTTATGTTGCCTATACATCTTGATAATGAGAATAGTTACCAAAGTATTCCTCTAGATATTTTTAAATATATAAATTACAAATTTATTATAGAAAGAACTCTTCGTTTCTAATTCATAAATTCTGAATTTGGTTTTGATAGCTCATAATATTCAAAGAGCTCTTTTTGATCGTAATCGAAAGACATTCTCAATCAAATCGGTGATAATTTTCAGAGCAATTAATAAACAAATTATTAGACATTTGGCCACTTCTAGCATAATGTTTATGTTGACAAATTCTTTCTGTTTCAAGTTTGTTCTATATAAATTTATATATTATAGAAATCTAATGGTGCGGAAATAACTGCATTGATGGACACATTTGATAAGGTGGAGCCCAAGAGAAGAGACTCTGTCTTGTATAATAAAGCAATCTTAGTTGACACACACACACACACACACACACACACACACACACACACACACCGTTGTGTTCAAGCAGCACCAAACTCACGAGCACAGTCACACACACCACACACACACACAACGTTTGTCAGCACACCCTCGGAGTCCACAGAGATCAGGAGAGCCCGACGCCTGTGACCTCCCCGCGCCATCTGTGGAATATCACCCAAAACTTCCACCCTGATTATGTTGACACTTTTACCCGAAATTCCTTAACGACGCGGCTGGTCTCTGGCGTATATCGCAATGTGCCTTCATGTCCCGGGCGGTCAGAGCGAGCGCCGCGCAATATCAGCCTGGAGTCATGAGTTGGACGTCGTCAGCTGGACTTGATGGGAGGTGAGTAGCCCCATCCCCCCTTGGCCGTCCGCTCTAGCATCACTCCTGTTCGTCCTTGCTGGGGGGAAGAACACCTTCTTCCTCCTTTTTCCCGCCCGTCTGGCGTCCTTACGCACTCTGTACAGACTCACTCAGCGCCATAGTCTCCGGACCATCTTACACTCTCAACACCCTTCATACACACTACACTCTATGCACTCTTGACACCTTACATGGATGGGTGATATTTAGGATTAAAATGTGCACACAATTGTCGTTATCTAATTATCTATAATCTAACCTACAAAGCTTAATCTAATCTACATAACCAAGATTAATCTGACTCACTCATCACCCTACTGACTCAACACCCTGCTCATTCAACACCCTGAATACTCACAAAAGGTTAGAATGAGTCTATGACATAGTTATAACGGTTGAGTCCCGATGCGCAGTACTAACAGCCCGAGTTGGTGAAAGACCAGGTTGAATAGTGAGGATTTGGTTAAATTACGGAGATAAATTAAATTAAATTAAATTAAAATAAATTAAATTAAATTAAATTAAATTACATTAAATTAACCTAATTTGGTTTAATTTGCTATATGAAGCACGTTACTGGTAATTGCTGGATGCGGTGTCGCGGTAATCTAAGTCGTTAGATTAGGCTTGGTTAGGCTAGGTTCAGTTAAGTTTGGTTTGCTTAGGTTAAACTGGCCTTGGTTAGATTAGTCTAGGTTTGGTTAGGTTAGAATAGGCTTCGGTAGGTTAGATATGGTTAGATTAGATATGGTTAGGAAGGTTAGGTTAGCGTTGGTTACATTAGGTCAGGTTAAGTTTGGTTATGTTAGATTAAAATTCAGCTTTGTTAGGTTAGATTATAGATAACGATACGACAATTGTGTGCATATTTTAATCCTATAATATCACCCATCCATGTTTTTGGTGTGTATTTTAACGAACTCGTTATGTATGTTGATTGTTTAAACAGCCAATTATAAACACAAAGTACGTTTAACTTTACATCATTTCGATTCCATCTTTTGCTTTCAATTTCTATAATCTGCAACCTGTCAGTTGGCACGCTCCATCGGATTTTTTTCTGTCAACTCTGCAACGTCACTCATCGTCACCTGTCATTCATCAACTTTCACCGTGTACTGTCACCCCGTCACTCATCCTAACAGACAGGAACCCTTCACTATCTTACTTAACCCTTCACTTAAGCCATTTTCAATCGACTTGAGAATGGTCCATAACGGACCGAAACGTCGTCGTCCCTTCATTTTCTAGTGTGTGGTCTGGTCAACATATTCAGCCACGTTATGTGACTCATATCTGCAACCCTTCACTACCTTTATATCTTTATTTTTTTACTTCATATATATTCTATCATCAGAAATGTTCCATCTCCTAAGTCAATATTAGTCACATCTCTTTCCACGAGACATCTTGAACTCTGCTGATCTCAATCCAATCTAGATATCGCACAGCAGGTGAGGCTGGACCAAAGAGCCAGAACTCAACCCCGAAAACACAACTTGATGAGTAAGCAGCTGTCAGCTTTCAATCAGATATTGCTGGCTATCCAGAGATATCTGATATGATATCCTCTGAATCCCCAATTTCCTTTCACTCTGTTTTCACTACTTTCTGTACATTCAGCTGTTCTTACCACCCCAGTGCCTGCTATCCGTCGCTTGGCACCCGCCATTGGCACCTATGACCTCCCATGGTTATTGTGACCTTTCTCTCTCTCTCTCTCTCTCTCTCTCTCCCGCCCACACACACCACAGAAAGTTATGGAAAAATTAACGATGATGCATCGAGTTTTAGATTATATTTCCCCCCCTAAATAACGCGTGCGTTGCGGGTTAGTATTTAATCTTTACCGGCAGATATGAGGAACATATTTCGGGATACATATGAACCTAGGTAATAAGTATTCGGAAATATGACTATATTTAATGGGGGTGCATATTTCACTTGGTGCCTATTTCATTGGGTACATATTTCACTGAGTGGATATTTGACTGGTGCCTATTTCACTGTGTGTACTTTACACAATGCGTATTCCACTTGGTGCCTATTTCATTGGGTGCCTATTTCACCCATGTTCTTACCTTCATATCAGAGTGTCTCAAGATAGTTCCTATT
>WNGS01163002.1:12832333-12843965 GCA_020271785.1 Procambarus virginalis | reverse complement strand
TATGTTCATAGGACAACACTGCCGGCAGTTCCCCATCTCTCACGGTGGGGGCAGTATGTGGTTACACACAGCTCTCGCCACCAGGTATTCAACAGGTGTAATTTATAATGACTTTTATTTTTTAAGTGATTAATTACGAAGAATTTCCGCGATTAAATCACCATGGCAATTTTGGGAAACGGGGCATTTCTGATGATGATTTATGAGGAGAGAGAGATAAGACTAGAACAGACAGATAACATTTAAACAGAGAGACAGAGACTAGCAAGAGAGTGATACAGATCAGAAAAAGATACAGACTGACGGACTGTTATTGTAAAGCTTGAATTTGGAACTAAAAATTGGGAAATTTTCTTTGCCTTAGGTAGAAATTACAAATGTTTATAGCTCAAATTAACCATGCAAGTGAACTTATGAATCAACACACACACACACACCACACCAACACACACACACACACACACACCCACACACACACACACCACACACACACACACACACACACACCCACACACACACACCACACCACACACAACAAGACAGCAGAGCTCAACCCCCGCAAGCACAACTAGGTGAGTACCACACACACACACATTGCCGGGAAAGGGAATTGTAGGGTAGATGAGACATACAGGCTATTTACACAAGGGCACACGCACTAGGGGACACAGGTGGAAACTGAGTGCCCAAATGAGCCACAGAGATATTAGAAAGAACTTTTTTAGTGTCAGAGTGGTTGACAAATGGATGATTAGGAAGTGATGTGGTGGAGTCTGACTCATACACAGTTTCAGTGTAGATACGATAGAGCCCATAGGCTCAGGATATCTGTACACCAGTTGATTGACGGTTGAGAGGCGGGACCAAAGAGGCCGAGCTCAACCCCCGCAAGACAACTAGGTGAATAACTCAACATAGATACACCTACACCTACACAAACACATATGAAATGAGGGTGGTATTGGTAGTTAAGGCACTACAGCACAACGGGACAACAGGTGGAAGAGTGTCAAATTGATCAGGTTAAAGAGGCATTACAACTAATGTTATTATCAGAAAGATGAACAAATTGGAATACTCTAAATAGCTTTAAGTGACGGACCCTTGCAGCTTTAGATATAGATATAAGAGCTCCCAAGAGGTATGGTAACCTGTGACTGGTCGTCTGAAGATTGACTCACAGTATCAGTGTGACCTTAAAGCCATGTCAACAACAAGCACAGGTACTTGAGTACAAGCAGGTAAGTACACACAGATATTTCCCCCTGATGCTTCAGAACTCCCAAATATAATTAAGCAAGGTGAGAACTGCTGAATAGCTAGCAGTGCCACCTGGACAACTGAAGGAATGACCTAGAAAGCTTTTTACTCGAGTTCGTACCGTGTAAATTAGAATTAATTAGCGTGAGCGAGGGAGACGTAATATGGGGCAGTAAAACAGCTCTGGTCAACTGCCCCGAGATAGTATATTTGGAGTAGACTGATGGATAGGTTAGCGAACATACGAGATAATTCGCATGTGCGTTCAGGAATCGTGATAAAGAGCCTTTTAGAGCACACAACCAACCGCGAGACCAGTATTGAAATATGCAGCTCCTGCACAAGTTTGAAAACTTCGAGTATATTCTTCAACTGGTTAAACTGACGGTGAGTTACTTGAAATAAGATGACAGACTAAGGGAGCTATATCTGTTATATGATTAGGTCATTAGCGATAGGAAACTAGAGGACATGAGTAGCAATTAGTTAAAATCCTAAGACTCAATTTACAAAATAAAAATGAATAGAAATGTTTATCAGGCGCAGACTAGAAGAACGAAAGGTCGACGATGGTAAGTGAACCTTAAAGTAACCTGTCTCATACCCTGATGAACCTATATCACTACACTATCAGACTGACTAAATTTAAGGATACTCGCACGTTTCGACCCGTCCTGGCCGTTACACAAGTGCGGTTCATGGAACGAAAGATGCCGGGAAGAGACAAATGTATAAGGAAGAAAGTGAAAGGTAAAGTGTACTGATTAGTGACCGTGTGTCTTCTGTGTACTGTGTCTCATACCTTCCTGTGTACCGTGTGTCTTCTGTGTACTGTGTCTCATACCTTCCTGTGTACCGTGTCTCTTCTGTGCACTGTGTCTCATACCTTCCTGTGTACCGTGTCTCTTACCTTCCTGTGTACGGTGTCCTCATACCCTCCTGTGTACTGTGTCTCTTCTGTTTACTGTGTCTCATACCTTCCTGTGTATTGTGTCTCATACCTTCCTGTGTATTGTGTCTCATACCTTCCTGTGTACCGTGTCTCTTCTGTTTACTGTGTCTCATACCTTCCTGTGTACTGTGTCTCATGACCTTCCTGTGTTCCGTGTGTCTTCTGTGTACTGTGTCTCATACCTTCCTGTGTACCGTGTGTCTTCTGTGTACTGTGTCCCTCATACCTTTCTGTGTAGTACGTGGTCTTCTGTTTACTGTGTCTCATACCTTTCTGTGTACCGTGTGTCTTCTGTTGGGTTACTGTGTCTCATACCTTCCTGTGTACCGTGTCTCTTCTGTGCACTGTGGCTCATCCTTCCTTGTGTCCTGTGTCTCTGTGTACTGTGTCTCATACCTTCCTGTGTACCGTGTCTCTTCTGTGCACTGTGTCTCATACCTTCCTGTGTATTGTGTCTCATACCTTCCTGTGTATTGTGTCTCATACCTTCCTGTGTATTGTGTCTCATACCTTCCTGTGTATTGTGTCTCATACCTTCCTGTGTATTGTGTCTCATACCTTCCTGTGTATTGTGTCTCATACCTTCCTGTGTATTGTGTCTCATACCTTCCTGTGTATTGTGTCTCATACCTTCCTGTGTATTGTGTCTCATACCTTCCTGTGTATTGTGTCTCATACCTTCCTGTGTATTGTGTCTCATACCTTCCTGTGTATTGTGTCTCATACCTTCCTGTGTATTGTGTCTCATACCTTCCTGTGTATTGTGTCTCATACCTTCCTGTGTATTGTGTCTCATACCTTCCTGTGTATTGTGTCTCATACCTTCCTGTGTATTGTGTCTCATACCTTCCTGTGTATTGTGTCTCATACCTTCCTGTGTATTGTGTCTCATACCTTCCTGTGTATTGTGTCTCATACCTTCCTGTGTATTGTGTCTCATACCTTCCTGTGTATTGTGTCTCATACCTTCCTGTGTATTGTGTCTCATACCTTCCTGTGTACTGTGTCTCATACCTTCCTGTGTACCGTGTCTCTTCTGTGCACTGTGTCTCATACCTTCCTGTGTATTGTGTCTCATACCTTCCTGTGTACCGTGTCTCTTCTGTGCACTGTGTCTCATACCTTCCTGTGTACCGTGTCTCTTCTGTGCACTGTGCACACCACACTCACTCACTCACACAACTCTGTGTTGTGTGTGTTCGGGGAGCCGGTGACCGAGTGGACAGCATGCTGGACACATAATCCTGTGATCCGGGGTTCGATTTCCGGCGCCGGCGAGAAACAATGGGCAGAGTTTCTTTCACCCTGATGCACCTGTTACCTAGCATTAAATAGGTACCTGGGAGTTAGACAGCTGTTACGGGCTGCTTCCTGTGTGTGTGTGTGTGTGTGTGTGTGTGTGAAAAAAATAGTTAGCAGTAGTTAGTAACAGTTGATTGAGTGCCAGTTGAGAGGCGGGCCGAAAGAGCAGAGCTCATCCTCTGCAAGTACAACTAGGTGAATACAACTAGTGAACACACACACACACACACACACACACACACACACCACACACACACACACACACACACACCACACACACCACACACACACACACACCTCTTGCATGCCCAAAGCACCCAGACGCTCCTGCTGCATCCAATATAGTTCTTGAAGCCAGATGTGTTGCCGAGCCAGCGCAGGCATGAACTTTGATGAGCATGCCGGTGGGAGGTTCATCACCCGCCTCTCCACAAAGCTGCACGTCGGGACACACACACACACACACTTGCGTCCACCTAGGTACACCTGAACTGAGAACTTTCCGAGAGGCTCAGTATGAACAAAACCTGGGAATAATACTTGCCAATATGTATTTCCTGAAGCTGTCACGCCAGAAATGTCCGGCACTTCCTCTGCGTTTGTGGTAGCAAGATACAGCTACTTATAGATACACAGGCCAACATAGGGGGCCCCTGACAGCAGAGTGGACAGCGCTTCAGATTCGTAGTCCTGAGGTTCTGGGTTCGATCCCCGGTGGAGGCGGAAACAAATGGGCAGAGTTTCTTTTCCCTGATGCCCCTGTTACTAGTAGTAAATAGGTACCTGGGATTTAGACAGCTGCTACGGGCTGCTTCCAGGGAGTGTGTAACAAAAAGGAGGCCTTGTTGAGGACCGGGCCGCGGGGACACTAAGCCCCGAAATCATCTCAAGATAACCTCAAGAAGATACTTGCGACAGTTCCTGCCGCTGCCGTAAAGCAATAATAACAATTTATTTAAAAAATATGCAAAATAATATTTTACAATGGTTTATTGATTGTTGCAGAGTATGACGAGAAGACTGTCTGGCCGCCTGGTCTGTTTTCATAGGAATAAGACGTGTTTAAAACAAAAATATTCCAGAAATAACATGAAAATAATCTTTTTCTTCGGCATCGAAATGCCCAACCACTTGGCCTGGACGGTAGACCGACGGTCTCGCTTGATGCAGGTCGGCGTTCAATCCCCGACCGTCCAAGTGGTTGGGCACCATTCCTTTCCCCCGTCCCATCCTAAATCCTGATCCTGACCCCTTCCAAGTGCTATATAGTCGTAATGACTTGGCGCTTTCCCCTGATAGTTCCTTTCCGTTCGGCATCTCAAAGTTTGTCATCCACTTGTGTGACCGAATAAGCACCATCATGACAGATAAGGCAATGAAAATGCATTTTATTTTAAAGATAAACGTGCGGGTGGTTCCCTCTACACAGGAAACTTTCGATCTGCTTGTGAAGAGGGCGGCCCTAAGAGGCGGGTCTTGTGTGGTGACACTGTCACCAACCTAAGCGCTTCCGTCACCACCCAGTTAGAGTGCGACCAACACTGATGGTGGTCTCTGTGAGGTACACTAGGCTACCAGAGGCAGCCAAGAGATTGGCACAAGACCATTTTCCGTGTGGTATTTCGTAACTGGGGGATACGGATAAAAATATTACCTCACATCGAGGGCCAAAACTGCGCACGCACTAACAAAAATGTATGGAGAACTTTTTTGTAAAATATTTTATGAACATTATTATATATAGCGTCATATTTTTTTTCTAAAGTGAGTTCTAAGCGAGATATTTACAAAAAAACTGTTTTTGGCTGCCATTGTTTCAAGATGGCGGCTAAATCCGTGGCGGTAGAGTGATGTAAAATTGCTGTGTTATTTAGAACTATATTACGAAGACGATAAAACTTTATTGCAGCTTTCCATGATTTTTTTCCTTTATCCGGCATCAGTTTCCCTCCTGTCAACTGGACTAATTAGTAACCAATTGAGAAATAACTGCCATATGTTCACTCGCTTGAATGAAAAGGTTGATGAAAATTATTTACTTTCCATGGGATAGTTTAGTTCATATTATGCACCCCATACCCATCTTGTGGGCGGTAGTGGAAAGGGTTACAGAGGCACATAATGGGCTCAGGGACTGAACCCCACAATTCATTTAGCTAAGCAAGTTACAATCTTGATGAGCTAGTTACAAAATTCAATATAAGTCGTCACATCAACAATGGGTGCGAGATCGACCACAAATACAATTTCTAAATTAAGCAACTGACATATGTGGAGAGCTAGTGTCACAATTTATTTGTTTGATAAATATTGATTTCATTGCCCTTTGGGAATGTGTCATCACCGACCGACAGGACACATAGAGGGTCCCTGTAGTACAGTCGGCTTCGTTCTCGACTCACAATCGAGAATTCCGGGTTCGAATCCCGGGCGACACAGGACGCGTTTTCCTTCACCTCAATGCACCTCTCTACCTAGCAGTAAGTAGGAACCAGGAGTTAGTCTGCTTGTTGAGGGGTTGCCTACTAGGCTGGGAGGGGGAGGGTCGAATTACTGAATTAGGGTATAAGCCTATGTACAGTATATATAAACCTGGTTGCCTGTCCCCCGACACAATGAATTATTATTATTATTATTATGCACAAGGTTCTCTAATGATCATCAGAAGTCCCTAAGTCAGAATGGGTATGAAACATTTGGAAGGGTTATTATGAAGTTGGGATATGAGGACAAGGAGCTGGGATATGAAGACAAGGAGCTGGTATATGAGGACAAGGAGCTGGGATATGAGGACAAGGAGCTCGGAAATGAGGACAAGGAGCTGGGATATGAGGACAAGGAGCTGGAATATGAACAAGGAGCTGGTATATGAGGACAAGGAGCTCGGAAATGAGGACAAGGAGCTGGGATATGAGGACAAGGAGCTGGGATATGAGGACAAGGAGCTGGTATATGAAGACAAGGAGCTGGAATATGAGGACAAGGAGCTGGGATATGAGGACAAGGAGCTGGGATATGAAGACAAGGAGCTGTAATATGAAGACAAGGAGCTGGGATATGAGGACAAGAAGCTGGTATATGAGGACAAGGAGCTGGGATATAAGGACAAGGAGCTGGGATATGAAGACAAGGAGCTGGTATATAAGGACAAGCAGCTGGGATATGAGGACAATGAGCTCTGATATGCGGACAGAGTGAAGACTGGTGCTCACCCCATTTAAACCATCGGGAATCGAGCAACGACCCTGCATGACGCGAGGGGCTCTATACCAACGCCTTCAAGCGGATGAAACACACAAACCCAAATATTACCAAAAAGTGAGCGCAGGGGACAGTGTGTAAGTGTAACTGAGGAGTTGTGTGTGTGATCACTGCTGTTGCTGTGCAACACTTGGCAGCAAGAACTGGTGCTTCCTGTCTCAACCTATTTTCTTTCAGTTCTCCAGGGCTGAAACTTTCCCGTTGCATCGTGCAGTTTGTTGAGCTCAGATATTATCTGTGGCTAATATTTGTTGCAATTAAAGTCGCATTATCTTATTTTTTTGCTGATTTGCAACGTCTTAAATATATTATACCACTTTACTCAATAACTTGACTCAGAGAAATCTTAAATCATCATATAATGATTAAAAATAATAATATATTGTAAAAATATTGTATTAACAAAATGCTGAAAGAGAAAAGGGAGGAGGGAGAGGAGATGTTGAAGATGAGAGAGTGGTGAATGGAATGGATAGGTGTTGAGGGACAGTAGACGTGTTTAGGGATAGGAAGGGTGAATGAAAGGGAAGGGAACTATCAGGGGAAAGCGCCAAGCCATTGCGACTATAGAGCTCTTGGGAGGGATCAGGATAAGGATTTGGGATGGGACGTGGGGAAAGGAATGGTGCCCCAACCACTTAGACGGTCGGGGATTGAACACCGACCTGCATGAAGCGAGACCGTCGCTCTACCGTGCAGCCCAAGTGCCAGAGGGAGAGCGGTTGAGTGCGATGGCTTTGGTGGAGAGGGAGCCTGAGGCAGTTGATGTGGAGGGAGAGAGGTTGGAGGAGAAGGGAGGGAGAGAGAAAGAGAGAGAGAGAGAGAGCGTGGGTTGGAGAAAGGAGGGGAAAGGTGGAGGTAGATGGAAATGGTGCTAAATGGGGAGTGGTTGGAGTAGAGGAATAGGGAAGGGGGAGAGAGAGAGAGAGAGAGAGATGAGAGAGAGAGAGGAGAGGAGAGAGAGAGAGAGAGAGGAGAGAGAGGAGAGAGAGAGAGAGATGGGGGAGGGGGAGTTTTGAAAGGAATAGGGTGATGGGTAGGGACAGGCGATGGGTTTGAAGGAGAGGAACGGGGTGTTAGAAACTAATGGGGAAGATAATGGGTAGTTGAAGCGATAGATGAGGTGTAAGAGGGATAGAATGGGAGTTGAAGTATAGCAAGAAAGAAGATGAAGAGAGGACGAGGTTGGAGACACGGATAGACAAATATATCCAGAAAATAACCAAGGGAATAGGCAGAAAACAAAAATAATAGGGACATAGAGAACAAAGGTGAAGCTGCGCAGAGAAAAGGACAAAGACACAAAAAAACGGATGAAAAGAAAGGGAAAAAAATGCGAGAATAAAAGAATTTAGAATATCGAGAGATTTTTGGATAGCGATGTGGGGTGGAATCTTTTACAGCGGGAGATACTCAAAGAAAGAAGAGGGGAAAAAAATCGTTCGAGGCTTCACCACGAAGCCTTCTTCCTGCAACAAAATATATATATTTCTCTGAAAAGGTTTCTCATATATTTTGGCACTAATTTTAACAGTATTTATTTTTACAACTGTAAAATATTAGTTTTTTTCTCGTCAGCTTTATCCTGTTCAGTGAAAGTAGGACACGAAGTAATGGTGGTATAACTGTGCTACACTGTGTGGTGCTCTGTTACTGTGTGGTGCTCTGTTATGTTACTGTGTGGTGCTCTGTTACTGTGTGGTGCTCTGTTACTGTGTGGTGCTCTGTTACTGTGTGGTGCTCTGTTACTGTGTGGTGCTCTGTTACTGTGTGGTGCTCTGTTACTGTGTGGTGCTCTGTTACTGTGTGGTGCTCTGTTACTGTGTGGTGCTCTGTTACTGTGTGGTGCTCTGTTACTGTGTGGTGCTCTGTTACTGTGTGGTGCTCTGTTACTGTGTGGTGCTCTGTTACTGTGTGGTGCTCTATTACTGTGTGGTGCTCTGTTACTGTGTGGTGCTCTGTTACTGTGTGGTGCTCTGTTATGTTACTGGGTGGTGCTCTTTTACTGTGTGGTGCTCTGTTACTGTGTGGTGCTCTGTTACTGTGTGGTGCTCTGTTACTATGTGGTGCTCTGTTATGTTACTGGGTGGTGCTCTGTTACTGTGTGGTGCTCTGTTACTGTGTGGTGCTCTGTTATGTTACTGGGTGGTGCTCTTTTACTGTGTGGTGCTCTGTTACTGTGTGGTGCTCTGTTACTGTGTGGTGCTCTGTTATGTTACTGTGTGGTGCTCTGTTACTGTGTGGTGCTCTGTTACTGTGTGGTGCTCTGTTATGTTACTGGGTGGTGCTCTGTTACTGTGTGGTGCTCTGTTACTGTGTGGTGCTCTGTTATGTTACTGGGTGGTGCTCTGTTACTGTGTGGTGCTCTGTTACTGTGTGGTGCTCTGTTACTGTGTGGTGCTCTGTTACTGTGTGGTGCTCTGTTACTGTGTGGTGCTCTGTTATGTTACTGTGTGGTGCTCTGTTACTGTGTGGTGCTCTGTTACTGTGTGGTGCTCTGTTATGTTACTGGGTGGTGCTCTGTTACTGTGTGGTGCTCTGTTACTGTGTGGTGCTCTATTATGTTACTGTGTGGTGCTCTGTTACTGTGTGGTGCTCTGTTACTGTGAGGTGCTCTGTTATGTTACTGTGTGGTGCTCTGTTACTGTGTGGTGCTCTGTTATGTTACTGTGTGGTGCTCTGTTACTGTGTGGTGCTCTGTTACTGTGTGGTGCTCTGTTATGTTACTGGGTGGTGCTCTGTTACTGTGTGGTGCTCTGTTACTGTGTGGTGCTCTGTTACTGTGTGGTGCTCTATTATGTTACTGTGTGGTGCTCTGTTACTGTGTGGTGCTCTGTTACTGTGAGGTGCTCTGTTATGTTACTGTGTGGTGCTCTGTTACAGTGTGGTGCTCTGTTATGTTAGTGTGTGGTGCTCTGTTACTGTGTGGTGCTCTGTTACTGTGTGGTGCTCTGTTACGTTACTGTGTGGTGCTCTGTTACTGTGTGGTGCTCTGTTACTGTGTGGTGCTCTGTTACTGTGTGGTGCTCTGTTATATTACTGTGAGATGTGATTGCGGACTCCCAAGAGATCTCTAGAGATCCTCTAGAGCTCTGGCAAGAGAGTTACATAATAATTTACACTTGGAAGTTATTAGAGGCACTCGTTCTAAATCTGTTAATGGAAATAACACAACACGAGGCCAGGAGGCATGGCAGAATAGCCCCCTTGCAAAGCAATGGTGCAATAAGCAACCTTAAAGAGAACTCTGGCAATATCAAAGGCTCCCACTACACATAAGGAGCGTAAATGGCCGGCCTCTCACGGTGTTCAAAAGGGAAGTCGATAAACCCCTTCTAAAGGATACCTGATCAACCACGCGGTGATTCATGCGTCAGATTCGAGCACCCGCGTCCAACAGTCTGGTTGACCAGACCAGAAGCAGGAAGCCTGACCAGAGACCGGGCCACGGGGACGTTGATCCTCGGAGTCACGGCATGGTTAGGTGACCACATTCCATAAACATAAACTTAATAATGCGTTCCCACCAGGGACTTGATGGTATGAGCCTTAGATGAGATATCAGTTCACTCTAAACTTCGTACCAAGACCTGATAAACAGCATTTTGGTATCGCAAATCCAGCGGGAGATTCCCCCAGCCCGTCCTCCTAAGGTTTCCCAACGTCAAGAAGACGGTCAATTTAAAGTGTCATCTCCTAACGTACCAGAGGACCCAAAGCAGAAAACGGGACAGTACGTCACTTTCGCCAGCCGCGTCCATTTTCTAGCAATAGTAATGTTCTAGTAATTGTTGGCCTTATGTATCGCATACGAGCGAAATACGACGTTCTTTGTATGAGGACAGGTTAGATTCCCAGCATCACTCCAATCCACGCCGCCTTGCCGGAGGCATCAGGGTGATGTAGCGAGGAAAGGAAGAAGACAAGACTTCACACAACACAACAGTGACACTAAATGTCATGGATGGAGGGAAGTGAATGGAGCTAAGAGATGCAGGAACACATTTATATCACATCCTGGACTGAGACACTTGGCGACACGTGACGACAAGTGCTGGTGTAAGGAAGCCTTATCTTACCTGATGACAAAATATTAATAGTTATATATATATATATATATATATATATATATATATATATATATATATATATATGATCATGCGGAAGTGTATGTAATCAGGGGGGGAATAAATATATTCATGGGAAAATAAATTTAATCATAGGATGAATGATTTATAATACAGGAATGACATGGAGAGATATAACAAATGATCGGATGCATTTGAATATTAACAACGACAAATAAGTAGAAATTTTAAGGTTTTCAATAAAATGGTGGAAATAACTCGATATATTTAGTGCTTTTCAACTGATACGAAATTCTGTCAACAGAATTAAGATCATTCTATGCAGCTCTGAAGCGGTGTGTTGCCCGCTTTTACTCCTTTTAAGTTAAAAGAAAACTAACTCTGAAGGTAAAGAATAAAGTTGACCTTGTATCACAAATAGCAAGGAAAAGGGAGTTCAGAAATGAAAATAGCTGCCAGGTATGTTGCTGGATTCATAAATCTGAGTATCATGCTAAAATATATATTATATTTGCATCTAATTAGCAATGTATTGCATTCCATAGAGGTATTTGCGAATTTTAGAAAAGAAAAACCACCAAATTTCTGGAGGACTGTAGCACATTCCTCAAGACCCGTACAGGACAAGGCTGGCTCAATACGTTATAATTCTTAGCGAAATATAATATGTGGACTTACTTAGGGAATAAAAGATGCGCAATGATAGATGTGTGGTGCCACCTGCAGCGGTCGATCCCACAACACAGCATCACACTGCAAAGATAACCTA
>WNGS01163002.1:12830038-12831277 GCA_020271785.1 Procambarus virginalis | reverse complement strand
GAAGAACGATAATTTTTTTATTATTTTTTAAGCTGCATCTGGTATTACTTTATCCTTGCGTTGTGTACCAGTGAACAGAAGTTTAATTTACAATATTTACGTGTGCTTGACGAGATAACTTTGGATGATATCCGTTCCCAAATCTCTTTTGCTTTCTAATTCCTATGATAATGTGAAAATTATGAAAGCTATTATGATAATGCGTTGTGTGTGTGTGTGTATGTGTGTGTGTGTGGTGTGTGTGTGTGTGTGTGTGTGTACTGTGTGTACTCACCTATATGTACTCACCTATATGTGTCTGCAGAATCGAGCATTGACTCTTGGATCCCGCCTTTCGAGCATCAGTTGTTTACAGCAATGACTCCTATCCCATTTCCCTATCATACCTGGTTTTAAAATTATGAATAGTATTGGCTTCCACAACCTGTTCCTTAAGTGCATTCCATTTTCCCACTACTCTCACGCTAAAAGAAAACTTCCTAACATCTCTGTGACTCATCTGAGTTTCCAACTTCCATCCATGTCCCCTCGTTCTGTTACTATTCCGTGTGAACATTTCGTCTATGTCCACTCTGTCAATCCCTCTGAGTATTTTATACGTTCCTATCATGTCCCCCCTCTCCCTTCTTCTTTCTAGTGTCGTAAGGCATAGTTCCCCCAGGCGCTCCTCATACCCCATCCCTCGTAGCTCTGGGACGAGTCTCGTTGCAAACCTCTGAACCTTTTCCAGTTTCATTATATGCTTCTTTAGATGGGGACTCCATGATGAGGCGGCATACTCTAAGACTGGCCTCACGTAGGCAGTGTGAAGAGCCCTAAATGCCTCCTTACTTAGGTTTCTGAATGATGTTCTAACTTTTGCCAGTGTAGAGTACGCTGCTGTCGTTATCCTATTTATATGTGCCTCAGGAGATAGATTAGGTGTTACGTCCACACCCAGGTCTCTTTCGCGCGTCGTCACAGGTAGGCTGTTCCCCTTCATTGTGTACTGTCCCTTTGGTCTCCTATCTCCTAGTCCCATTTCCATAACTTTACATTTGCTCGTGTTGAATTCCAGTAGCCATTTCTCTGACCATCTCTGCAACCTGTTCAGGTCCTCTTGGAGGATCCTGCAATCCTCATCTGTCACAACTCTTCTCATCAACTTTGCGTCATCCGCAAACATCGACATGTAGGACTCTACACCCGTAAACATGTCGTTAACATATACAAGAAATAGAATTGGTCCCAGCACCGATC
>WNGS01163002.1:12802538-12827538 GCA_020271785.1 Procambarus virginalis | reverse complement strand
CAAACTAAATGTCGAGAGAGAAATGCCCGTGGTCTCCCTTCTGGTTTACATAAGAAAGATTACTGAGAAGGATAAAGCTTCCATTGACCCTCATTTTGATAAAAGCCAAACTGAAGTGATGGGGCATAAAATGACTTGGTATATTTAAACTTCACCTCTCCTTGGCTCCATCAGCCTCAGGGCCCGATATTGGACGGTTGGATCCCATTACCAACCTTAACGACCTCAAAATTATTGTCAACCGCTGGACCATGAGTAGCGCGACCTTCCCAGTTCTGTAGTCAAGGCGGCGCCTTGAGGGCGCCTCACAGCTGGATGGACAGCGCTTCGGATTCGTAGTCTTGAGGTTTCAGGGTTCGATCCCCGTGGAGGCGGAGACAANGAACGGAATGGCTGGCCTCATAGACAAACGATTGATTAGCTAGGATCTCAGCCCGTCTAAGGTTTCCCAACGGCAAGAAACTGTCATACTAAAGCGCCCTTATCGCAACCTACCAGAGGACCCAAAACAGAAAACAGGACAGTATGTCAATTTGGCGAGCCGCTACCATTTTCTAGTACGAGGATGTTAGGGCTTAGGTAGATTATACGTCAAAATGCGACGTTCTATTAGGAGGGCGGGTTGCGGAAGGACATAAGGAAGCAGGCAGGGTAGCAACTAGGCCGTATACGATGCAAATGCTAGGTATTACCATGGCTAAAACTATGCGAGGCCGCAGCAGATAGACATTACCAGCTGGACGAGGCCCAATAGCCAGCTCTGACACGAGGCAGTAGGCGGGAAGAGCAATGCCAACATTAGAGTGGCTCTCCGGCTGATGGCCACAATCCCGGGTTTTAAAGGTCTTTGGTTGGCACAAACACCCACAGTTTTTTCTGGATTACAAATATTTTCCCTCGCGGTGTTCAGGAGTGTATCAGCCGCAGCTGTGGAGAGGCTGTCTTCTCTGTCTCTCACGTGGGCATTTTAAATTGTATTTTTTTAAATATATATGAATGTGTGTGCAACACCGAAGCACATTCAGAAAATTAAATCTTATAGAGGATTGCTTGCATGCATGCACGCACGCACACGCGCACGCACACGCACACGCAGGGCGCCTAGTGGCTGAGTGAACAACGCTCTGGATGCGTTGATCTAGGGACCCGGGATCGATCCCGGGCCATGGCGGAAACAAATGGGCAAAGTTTCTTTCACACTGATGCACCTGTTACCTAGCAGTAAATAGGTACCTGGGAGTTAGACAGCTGATACAGGCTGCTTCCTGGTGGTGTGTGTGTGTGTGTGTGTGTGTGTGTGTGTGTGTGTGTGTGTGTGTGTGTGTGTGTGTGTGTGTGTGTGTGTGTGTGTGTGTACTCACCTAATTGTACTCACCTAATTGTGCTTGCGGGGTTTGAGCTTTGGCTCTTTGGTCCCGCCTCTCAACTGTCAATCAACTGGTGTACAGTTTCCTGAGCCTACTGGGCTCTATCACATCTACATTTGAAACTGTGTATGGAGTCAGCCTCCACCACATCACTGCCTAGTGCATTCCATTTACTAACTACTCTGACACTGAAAAAGTTCTTTCTAATGTCTCTGTGGCTCATTTGGGTACTCAGCTTCCACCTGTGTCCCCTTGTTCGCGCCCCTCCAGTGTTGAATAGTTCATCCTTGTTTACCCGGTCAATTCCCCTGAGGATTTTGTAGGTTGTGATCATGTCCCCCTTACTCTTCTGTCTTCCAGTGTCGTAAGTTGCATTTCCCGCAGCCTTTCCTCATAACTCATGCCTCTTAGTTCTGGGACTAGTCTAGTAGCATACCTTTGGACTTTTTCCAGCTTCGTCTTGTGCTTGACAAGGTACGGGCTCCATGCTGGGGCCGCGTACTCCAGGATTGGTCTTACATATGTGGTGTACAAGATTCTGAATGATTCCTTACACAGGTTCCTGAACGCCGTTCTGATGTTAGCCAGCCTCGCATATGCCGCAGACGTTATTCTCTTTATGTGGGCTTCAGGAGACAGGTTTGGTGTGATATCAACTCCTAGATCTTTCTCTCTGTCTGTTTCATTAAGTACTTCATACCCTATTCTGTATCCTGTGTCTGGCCTCCTGTATCCACTGCCTAGTTTCATTACTTTGCATTTACTTGGGTTGAACTTCAACAGCCATTTGTTGGACCATTCACTCAGTCTATCTAGGTCATCTTGTAGCCTCCTACTATCATCCTCTGTTTCAATCCTCCTCATAATTTTTGCATCGTCGGCAAACATTGAGAGGAACGAATCTATACCCTCTGGGAGATCATTTACATATACCAGAAACAGTATAGGTCCAAGGACTGACCCCTGCGGGACTCCACTTGTAACGTCTCGCCAATCTGAGACTTCACCCCTCACACAGACTCGTTGTCTCCTGTTGCTTAGGTACTCCTCTATCCACCGGAGTACCTTCCCTTTCACTCCAGCCTGCATCTCCAACTTTCGCACTAGCCTCTTGTGTGGCACTGTATCAAAGGCTTTTTGACAATCCAAAAATATGCAGTCTGCCCACCCTTCTCTTTCTTGCCTTATTTTTGTTGCCTGGTCGTAGAATTCAAGTAACCCTGTGAGGCAGGACCTGCCATCCCTGAACCCATGTTGGTGCTGTGTTACAAAGTTCCTTCGCTCCAGATGCTCCACTAGTTTTTTTCGCACAATCTTCTCCATCAGCTTGCATGGTATGCAGGTTAGGGACACTGGCCTGTAGTTCAGTGCCTCCTGTCTATCCCCTTTCTTGTATATCGGGACTACGTTAGCTGCTTTCCAAATATCTGGCAGTTCCCCTGTTGCCAGTGATTTGTTAAACACAATGGAGAGTGGTAGGCACAGTTCTCTTACTCCTTCCTTTAGAACCCATGGGGAGATTTCATCTGGGCCTATAGCCTTTGTCACATCCAACTCTAGTAAACACTTCCTTACTTCCCCGCTGGTAATCTCAAAGTCTTCCAGTGGTTCCTGGTTAGCTATTCCCTCTCTTACCTCTGGAATTTCTCCTTGCTCGAAGGTGAAGACCTCCTGGAATTTCTTATTCAACTCCTCACACACTTCCTTGTCATTTGTAGTGAATCCTTCCGCCCCTATCCTCAGTTTCATAACCTGTTCCTTTACTGTTGTTTTTCTCCTGATGTGGCTATGCAACAATTTAGGCTGAGTCTTTGCCTTGCTTGCGATATCATTTTCGTATTGTCTTTCCGCCTCTCTTCTCATCCTGACATATTCATTCCTGGCGTTCTGGTATCTTTTTCTGCTCTCCAGAGTCCTGTTATTCCTATAGTTTCTCCATGCCCTTTTACTTTGCTTCTTAGCTAGCTTGTGTGTGTGTGTGTGTGTGTGAGTATGTGAAAAAAATTGTAGTTAGTATCAGTTGGTTGATAGACAGTTGAGAGGCGGACCGAAAGAGCAAAGCTCAATCCCCGCAAATACAACTAGGTGAATACTTACACACACTAGGTGAGCACAATTAGGTGAGAACACTCCCACCCACACACATAAACACCGATTATGTGCCTCCATAACCTTTTCCACCACCGCCCACTGGATGGGTATGGGGTGCATAATAAATAAACGTAAAAAGTGGACGTAACACTTGATCTAACTCCTGAGGCACATATAAATAGGATAACGACAACAGCGTTCTCTACACTGGCAAAAGTTAGAACATCATTCAGAAACCTAAGTAAGGAGGCATTTAGGGCGCTTTACACTGCCTACGTGAGGCCAGTCTTAGAGTATGCCGCGCCATCATGGAGCCCCCATCTAGAGAAACACATAAGGAAACTGGATAAGGTTCAGAAGTTAGTGACGATGCTCGTCCCAGAGTTACGAGGGAAGGCATATGAAGAGCGCCTGAAGGAACTGAACCTTACGGCACTAGAAAAAAAGAAGGGGGATGGGGAATATGATAGGGACGTTTAAAATACTCAGAGGAATTGATAGAGCGGAAATAGACGAAATGTTCACACGGAATAGTAACAGAACGAGGGGACATGGGTGGAAGCTGGAAACTAAAATGAGTTATAGAGATGTTAGGAAGTTTTCTTTTAGCGTGAGAGTAGTGGAAAAATGGAATGCACTTAAGGAGCAGGTTGTGGAAGCAAATTCCATTTATAATTTTAAAACTAGATATAATAGGGAAATAGGATCGGAGTCATTGCTGTAAACAACCAATGGTTCGAAAGGCGGGATCCAAGAGTCAATGCTCGATTCTACAAGCACAAATAGATGAGTACACACACACACACACACATTTTTTTCAGTGTCAGAGTAGTTAATAAATGGAATGCACTAGACAGTGATGTGGTGGAGGCTGACTCCATAAACAGTTTCAACTGTAGATATGATAGAACTCAGTAGGCCCAGGAATCTGTACACCAGTTGATTGACAGTTGAGAGGCGGGACCAAAGAGACAAAGCTCAACCCCCGAAAGCACAATTAGGTGAGTACACACACCTACACACAAATATTTTTAAAATGCGCTTAGAAACGAAACAAAAATAAAATTTTCAACATGGGCATGTTCATAAGGCGATGGCAAGGGTATCAAATATCAATGCCCCGTTCTGGTGCTTTTCCTACAAGCACTTATACTTAATTATAAGCTCTTTTCCTACAAGCACTTATACTTAATTATAAGCTCTTTTCCTACAAGCACTTATACTTAATTATAAGCTCTTTTCCTACAAGCACTTATACTTAATTATAAGCTCTTTTCCTACAAGCACTTATACTTAATTATAAGCTCTTTTCCTACAAGCACTTATACTTAATTATAAGCGAGTTTACACAAACAAAATACCTTAATTAACTGTGAAAAGATGTAAATCTCATATTCCCGATGACATGGAAAAAATGAGGGAATGTAAACCTTAGTTTCAAAACGTATTATGTCTCCCAGATCATTTTCACAATCCAATTTAGCAAATTGAAGTATAACGTCCACCTACGGTTCATTAGCAAAGGTCAGTACATTCCACAGGTGGGGCGTTTAATTGACTGACAATCATAAGTCAATCATGGCCAAACAGAGGCTCGGGAAAGATAATTAACTCAATAGGTGAATCTATCACATAGCGCCACAAACAGCGCTAGAAGCTGTACTAACTTTTTATGACCTTTGAAGGCGAAAGTAAAATTGCTGTATCGAATTAGCTGTGAGACGCACACAGAGATCGTGTGTTAAAATAATGTATCATACAGTTATATTTGGTGATTATTGCACGTGGAATGGAAGACACGATGTTTACAGATTGTAGAAATTCAATGAAATCACACTTCTCAATTTCATAGAAAATCAAATTTTCAGTGAGAAAATCTATCGGAACAATGAGGTGACTCGAACGAATGATCAAGATACTCTCAGCCCGCGCACTGAGAAAACCACTGGACAAGGTTTGTGTAGAAGCCTCCAAACTTACAGTGGAATCCCAGGTTGTATAGCATATACATGTCGAGCTGCAGGGGGGGGGGGGGGTGAGGTGTGCGGGCTGTGAGTACCTCGATCGCTTCGTTCCATTCACCTCATTGTTCCAGTTGATTATCTTACGGATGGTAGATAAATATGAGGCTGGGTACTTGACGGCGGTCGACGACGACGGGGCCCCTGTGGCAGGGGCCGACGACGACGGGCCCCTTGTGGCAGCGGCCGACGACGACGGGGCCCTTGTGGCGGGGGCCGACGACGACGGGGCCCTTGTGGCGGGGGCCGACGACGACGGGGCCCTTGTGGCGGGGGCCGACGACGACGGGGCCCTTGTGGCGGGGGCCGACGACTAGAGAACCGATAACAATTGCACCGGAAGAGGAGAATCTGTGGTCTTTAGTTATAAAAATAGAATGAGAAAGAGACAGATAAAAAAAGAGAATCATAGTGACGTCATACGAGAGGAAAGATGGAGAACAAGAGAAGCAGAAGTAAACAAAGAGATCTTACTGACCCCTGATAACCTCAGGTCTTATTTTCCCCCAGGCTACTGGGGTCTGGGTGCACAGGGTAGGTTATCTTGAGATGATTTCGGGGCTTTAGTGTCCCCGCGGCCCGGTCCTCGACCAGGCCTAAACCCCCAGGAAGCAGCCCGTGACAGCTGAATAACACCCAGGTACCTATTTTACTGCTAGGTAACAGGGGCATAGGGTGAAAGAAACTCTGCCCATTGTTTCTCGCCGGCGCCTGGGATCGAACCCGGGACCACAGGATCACAAGTCCAGCGTGCTGTCCGCTCAGCCAACCGGCTCCCTGAGAGTACAGGGGTCTGGGTGCACAGGGTACAGGGGTCTGGATGCACAATAAGTCACCACTGTGCACCTAGAACCTCCTGAACACCATCTAATACACGTAATTATCGTCCTAAAAAATAATTAAAATATAATGAGACAAAACGCAATGTAATCACTAAGAATAAATGGCCAAATACTAGTCAGTTAAAAGATGAGAAGGATAAGATAAGATCAGTAAATGGCGCGAAAGTGTGGCATTAAAAGGGGATATAATAGACATGCAATCAGGCAGAGGAGATTGGAACACTTCCTTTATAACTATCCTGTAGCTTGGGCACACACAACACACACACACACACACACACACACACACACACACACACACACACACACACACACACACACACACACACACACCACACACATTAAAAACAAACGAATCGAACACAATAAAATGTAACAGTAAGATCACCAGATACAAAGATTAAAGACAATAATAAATGTGTCCAGTGTTATCCACAGTGGGAAACACGCTACTGGGGAACACTCTCCACCTAACAGGACAAAGAACACTAAAGAGGACGAAGGAAACAACACACCGACTAACATCGTGCAAGTCATTGACTTGCACGATGAGAGGCCCTGTTCCACAGTTTCTAAGATTCATCAAGACGCGAGAAATGTTGCAGGCATGTGTCCCCTGGTTCTAGCCTCTCGCAGTAGTCGTAACTCAAGCTTCTGTAATCTGTCGCAAACCACTGGAAATTTTCCAAGTTTCTTAAGCTTGACGATCGGTCGATTTCATGTTGACGTCGCATATTTTAGAATTGATTTTTGTTATGATGGGTGAAGAGCTATGAGCTATTTAAGGTTTCAGAAGGTGTTCTTCATGTCAGCAGACCTGGTTATGTAATCACCTTGTTGTGCATGCGGGGGTTGAGCTTTGGCTCTTTGGTCCCGCCTCTCATCTCCCCTTTTTTGTGTTCTTCAGGAGATGTTGTGTATGATTATACCCAGATCTTATTCTCTCTCAGAATGATATGATCAAGTTTTATTCTGATTTCTCTATATGTAAATTAAAATGAAATTATAACAACAAGTAATGGGAATAACAATTATCCAGAACAGTTGCAACAAATAACAAGAATAGTCCCAAGTCCCAGCAACAGCAAATAACAAAACAATATCAACAAAAGTAATAAATCTACTTTGCACCAAAAGTATCAACTGCAACACCAATAGCAGCAAAAGACCGATCAAATGTGCCATAAAAAAGCAACAATGAACACCATTAGCAGCAACAAAAACTACCACATTTGCCACAAAAGTTGTATCAAGCAGCAACAGTAGCAATAAATCCCCTCACTGGACACGAGCCACAGCAACAACAACTAAACCATACACTTACCTCCGCCCCTCAAGTCAAAACACCAAACATCTCAACACAAAATCTCGTTCCTAACTTTACAAAACTGCAACATTGCATGTCACATTTCTCAATATAAATATGTTCCACATATAACAAAAATATAACTCGAACTTGAGTCACTTGCAACTTGATATAAAATACACTGATGACTCTATATCTGGCAAGCAAATCAAAGTCATTATCGGCAGAGCAAAGTTGCAAGGGAAGATGATGCAACATCTTGCTCGAGCAATGTTGAAGTGGTGTCGTTTGCTGCTGCTGTGGGGAATTAAACACTCGTCATAATTATCCAACTTCGGCTGACAGGAAAGTCGTACTAATTCTATTCTAAACTCATTTTATATGACAAAGTCTTTTTTTTGTGAATACTGTATAACGCAGTATAACCGGCATTATACAGTATTCACAATATACGGTGTACGTGAAGAATATATAGAAGTTTCATTTGTTAAATTGACAACTTGTTACATTCACAAACTATTTATATGTGCTTTACGCAACATATGAAGTATTAAATATAAATGCATAAAGCATATCTGTTGGCTGGTTCTCGTTACCAAATCATGTTACATCACTCGCTACTATTACGAAGCGTTCCTGTTCAGTTTTTCGTTGTATACAGTTTCTTACAAAGAACAAGTTAAAACAGCGTCGTTATTGTTATTGATGACTTCCTCGAATAATCTCGTATAGAAGGATAACAGAGTTAAGGCGCATGATCGCTGTTGCAAATTGAAATGCAGAGGGTTCCTCTATCTAGCCAATGTGTCAGTGTGTTTTCTTATCGAATTCGTTATTATAGCATCATGGAACTTCCCCACAATCGGCGTCTGGCTAATCAGACGGCAGCTCACAGCTAGGAATCTGTCCGCCTGTCTCCGATATCGGGACCACGTTGGCCACCCTCCAGGCAGTAGAGGCAATTTCTGTTTTCATTGACATTTAGTATTATTATCAGAGGGGAATAGAGTTCATCTCTACGCTCTTTTAAGACTTCACTGAACGCCTCATCTGGTCCTCATAATATAGTTTTATTTATTTTGTAATTTTTTTTATTGTATCAGCCTCATTAACCTGAGCATTGAATAGTTTATTTTCCTCGTCATTCCTGTGCATTGTTCTATTGATCATTAAGGTTGGTCAGGTTCTCATTGGTAAACACTGATACAAAGTAGTTATTTGTATCATTCCTCATTTCATCCTTGGCACTTAACAGATAGATAGTATTAGTTCTCTGAGGCTCCTGTATTCTCCAACACTTTGGTCTGTTAAAGCTGGTTAAAGCCTTTGGAATTGCATTTTGTATTTAGAAAGATTAAGACATTACATTTAGTCAGTGTTACCCCTGCTGTTCAGTTTCTCTCTTATGTCCCAATATATGATTTCAGGGCATCATTCAGTTGTTGATGGTTGTTAGACATCACAAGACAGTTTATGTGAGAGTTTACAGTGACAAACTTATTATGTATATATATACATGTATCAGAAACGATGACACATAACACGTAACCTCACAAATGGAAGAAACACCACAAAAACAAGTGAAATGGTTGAGTGCTCATTTCAGTGGCTTTGAGTCTCTGAAATATGTTGAGGTGATTCCCATGCTTTTAATTTGATTCACATTGTTGGGCATTATTAAGGTCCCGCTGGGCAAACGCATGTCTGAATCGAGTCATGCGACCCACATATGCTTCCAAACTACAGGGAGCCTATTTACTACTTGGTGAAAAGGTGCATGAGATGTAAGAGAACGTACTCAAACGTATCTTTGTGTCCGGAAATCGAACTCGTGTCCAATTGTCTGTAAGATGACGGCCATACCATTACGCAATGGATTTCTTGCATTGAATCTATCAGCTTTTCCAAATGGGTAAGAAAATTTATTTCGGAATAATATTTACTAGGTTCTGCGCATTGGGTTATGTGCCTATAACATGAACTCTTCAGTGACTTTATTCCGCTTCAGAGGTCTCAGCATAATTGTTAGTATATTTCTTATTAATAAAAAATATTAAAAAAATATGTGCCAATATCCTCTTTTAGGATCAACTCTTTAAATTTAGAAGCCTCCCAGTTGATTTATATATTTTTTATGACGCAAAGAGTTAACATCGTTAAATGTGATATATACAACCTATACACCAGCTGGGCAGTATGAATGAACATTACACAAGACTAATATACGCCGGCACTGTAGTGATGAACCCAATTTGTTCCACAGTGTTCAACACGATTTCATCTCATCCAGCTGTCCACGTTAGTGCTGGTGTGGTGTAAGGTCTTGATGGGAATATTATACGGGAGGTATCAGTCCAGCTTCATCACCAAAAATTACATTCACTCCCCCCAAAAAAATCTACCACTTACGGGCTTTTCATGCCCGTGCCACCTCTTTGGTGGCTTAATCTTCATCAATCAATCAATCAGCCCAGTTACTCAGTTCTCGTCATCTTATACATTTGAGAAATAACCTCCGTGGGACTCCCCCTCATCTTGACTTATACTTTCTCACTCTTTCTTACCATCTTTCTCACCCTGACTTATACAACTGATATCAGTGAGCGTTCCTTCTCGTTCTGACCTTAGTGAGCGTTCGTTCTCAGTCTGACTTCTGATACTACTGACCTTAGTAAGCTTTCCTTCTCATCACGGCATCTGAGGCCTTTGTTCACATATCCACGAGCCTCTCAAGACGTTTAAAAATTCTCAGATTTCAGATCAGAAAACAATGTTTCAAAGCCTAACGTCAGGGAAACAAACTATAGAGGCTTAGAGCGTTCAAACACATGCAGACAAGCAGATAAGGTCCAGTGTTTTTCCCAGTGCTTGGACAAAACACTTTCAAGGCCTTTGGTGCAGGGGAAGGAGCATGGCATGTATTGTGCGCCAGCAACTTTTGCAAACTTCCGGATGATGGTTTCTGTGGCTCGTGATCTCATGCGAGGATGATGAGGACATGACAGTGGATGTGGACAGCATGTCCACATGACACTTGTGGACATGCTATTGGAGGGGGATGAGATGCATTTGGAGGTTGATGAGATGCATTTGGAGGTTGATGAGATGCATTTGGGGTGATGAGATGCATTTGGAGGATGATGAGATGAAATTTGGAGGATGATGAGATGCATTGGATTGATGAGAGATGCATTGGAGGATGATTAGGTATCACACAGAAGGTGCAGTGGGAAAATGATGAAAAGAAGCCCAGAAGCCTTCTAGGAGAGCCTAGACGATTGTGAGGATCCACGAAGGTCATAACACATATGGAATGATTGTGAGGAGATGAGAAGAACTTTACACAATCAGAAAGTTGTAAAGATATGTAAAAAGAGCAGAGACAAGAAGCAAGCATCAGACACCTGCCGTAAGGACGACAATCCCAGGATAATACGTGAAAATGTCACACCACACAAATGTGAACGATAAAGCAGGCAACGTCAACACGTGATCACAGTACGTCTGAGACGTAACACCGGCAACACCCAAAATATGACGTTGCAAACATGTGGTTAGAACTGAGTACAATTTACTGATAATCGATTAATAATTAATAATAATTTGAAATGAATGGCGATTCCATCACAAGCAGCCTCCTTCCTGATCAACACCCAATCACTTATGTGACTGGATGTTGCATGTTCGCTGTCCGTGCAAAAAACAGCACCACACTCACATATTTTGTCCACATATCCGTCTGTAAAGATGTACTCACCTAGTTGTGTGCTGGGGGGTTTTAGCTTTGTCTCTTTGGTCCCGCCTCTCAACCGTCAATCAACTGGTGTACAGATTCTTGAGCCTACTGGGCTCTATCATACCTGTATTTGAAACTGTGTATGGAGTCAGCCTCCACCACATCACTGCCTAGTGCATTCCATTTATTAACTATTTTGACATTGAAAAAATCTTTCTAACGTCTATGTGGCTCATCTGGGTACTAAGTTTCCACCTGTGTCCCCTTGTTCGTGTTCCACCGTGCTGAAGAGTTTGTCTTTGTCCACCCTGTCAATTCCCCTGAGACTTTTGTAGGTGGTTATCATGTCTCCCCTTACTCTTCTGTTTTCCAGGGACGTGAGTTTCAGCTTCTTTAGCCTTTCCTCGTAGCTCATACCTCTCAGTTCCGGGAACATGTGGTTGGCTCCTGCTGCTGCAGTGCTCCTCGTTTGCTTTTCTATGATGCGATTTTCGACTGTTGGATCACTGGCAGTTTTTTTTTCACAAGACCAATTATAATTTTGAAAGTGGGCTTCTCCATCGGTGGGGACAAGTGTAGTTCGGGTGTGGGTGATCAAGACGCATGCTTTTTAATTGTTGTCTGTTTAGGACTTCTCCCGCTCTGGCAGCTCAAAAGAGTAGGAGTGGATGAGGAAGCGAATATAAGGCAGGAGAGGAGGATGGATTAAAGGAGGTGAGGGGAACTGGAGAAGAATACAAATAACGGAGATAATGGCAATTCGATTATTAATCGAATTGCGAGAAAAAGAAACTAAACAAAGAAAACAGAAAAGGAATAAAAGTGAAGTAAGAACATAGAAAGCGGAAAAGGAATAAAAGTGAAGTAAGACATACTGACAAAAGGAACTAGGAACAGGAGATATAAAAGGAGAACACAGAAGGGAAGACAGCCACATTAAGCTTGATAAGAAGATCAGAGCACTTTGACTATACGATAAGAAAGTCAGGAGTCGACAACACCACAGCCAGGACAAAGGTTCGTGTTGGACATGTTGTGTATGAGAGTCGACTCAACAAAACGGTGTTTGGAGAGAGTAGCGGCAGGGAAAGATTATTTTTGGAAGGTTATGCTATGTAATGATTGAAGTCCCTAACATAACAGAAGAGAGCAATCACCGAGTCACCAAATTTAACACTTCATATGTGTTCCTTAAGACTCTCATTAAGAGTAAATGGGCCAGTGTTACGAAAAGTAATGTGAGGACAATAGGAAATTGAATAAAGAAAATAAGTGACGAAAATATCCTTAAGTTCATTTCATTCCATATGTATGTGACTGGGTTATGGCTCCAGTCACATCCATATGTATGTGGACTGGAGAGGTCACACATAAGTGTGACCTCTCTTTCTGAAGAAACGTTTAGTGCCATTCTGGCGGGAATCTTACCACAGCACCAACAGGAACAAGGCCTCAAGAACAACTGAGAATATACCTATCTTCAATTCTGACCCCGTCTCTAAAAGTAATAATTAATTCTCATAAATAAATACATAACTTTGGGGTAACAGTATCGGTAATTTTGGAGTAGAACGGGTCATATATATCTAAGTCCTGTTCATAAATGTGTGGATATGGCCAACCCGTCCTCGCAAATTCGTATAGTCAATATTGACTTATTAAATACGTGCATAGGTGATATACTAAACATAATAGTTTACATTGAAAAGCTTCATAGAAAACACCGACCTTACCTAACCTTGTTAGTATGTTAAGATAAGCATCTTATTGCTTCGTAATTACAATTATTACTTAACCTATACCTATAATAGGTTATGTAACAATTATTATTACTTAACTTATACCTATAATAGGTTATGTAACAATTGTAATTACGAAGCAATAAGATGCTTATCTTAACATACTAACAAGGTAAGGTAAGGTCGGTGTTTTCTATGAAGCTTTTCAAGGTAAACTATTATGTTTAGTATATCACCTATGCACGTATTTAATTAGTCAATATTGACTATACGAATTTGCGAGGACGGGTTGATATGGCACATTGGGCTCAAGGAAGGTAAAGCCTGTATAGTGTCTTCGTCCATGTGTAAAGTCGTTTCTGAGAGCCTGGGGCCCATTCTAAGAGTTTTGCACTATTGCATTATCCTGTACCCTAATATTGAAGCGGCCTAAAAGCCTATGTCTTACAGGTCTGTGTGTTAATAAGAACGCTGGAAGCTTAAAGCGATAATTATTTTTGTTCTGTAAACGTTTTATCAGTTTTTTGATAAACAATCAGTCTCGTTAATTGATAAAAGAAAATGTAGATTATGGTACGTTACGGTTACTTAATTGATTTTTCAATTAGTAACAAAAAAAATTATGAATAGGAAGCAAGCTGTTAAAATTATATATATATATATATATATATATATATATATATTATATATATATATATATATATATATATATATATATATATATATATATATATTATCGCCTGCATATTAGTTAATTTTCCATTTGTTCTTTCCGTTCGACCTGATAGTAGTTACGTTCGTTTAAAGTATTTTCTGTCGTTCATCTGTCCATCCAGAAGATTTCCCCTGCTCCGTCTCTTCTTAATATGCATAAATTCCTACTTCTTACTACCATTCTTCAATATTTTCTCTCTCTAGTCTTTTCTGATTGTCTTAACCAGCGAATTTTCTTGCCTTTTTCTCTTCCTGTTTCTGCCATTTCACACTCCTCCCAATTTCATGGCCAGTTTGTTCTGCGCTGCTTCACGGCTCCACTTCCATAAATTCAAGAAATTGCTTTTCTTAATTATATGCTGGGCAAAAAATGCTTCAGGCAGCTATTGGGTGACCTTCAGCTAAGAAAAAAGTTGTAAGGAGGCCATAAAGAACGAGAACCATTGTTACACTTGAACGAGGCCAGTTTTGGCCCCTCGAGACCAGGCGCAAGAGAAAGCACTTCCTCCATGCCGTCGCCTTTCTCTAACTGATAAAGCAATTTCTTTGGCCGCGGCAACACTAAATTCCATTTGATATTCGTCCGCACGCAGTGCACGTCAACACAAACCCAAAACCCTTAACAATTTCTCCCACTTCTCTCTCTTGTCATTTCCCGTTTTATCTTCGCCTTTCTCTTGAACCGTTGTTTAGCGCACGTTCCTTATCTCCAATGGCTTCGTGACTGAGGTGGACTTGGCTAAGACAACAACAGTAGTGTCCCGGTGGCGGCTCCGCCTCCAGACAACAACCAGTGTTTCTGGAGGTTTGTGTTGCTCCGGCCACAACACTTGTGGCCTGTCGTCGGATTGATATTATTATTAATTTGTCTTTATATTATTATAAAATTATCATAATTATATTATCATAATTATTATTATTATTATTATTATTATTATTATTATATTATTATTGTTATTATTATTATTATTATTATTATTATTATTATGACGGGAGATATACCCGAGAGGTGTACCCAACTTCTCTGGGTATACACATTAGTCTACTTTTTGTCCAGTTATCATGGTAGGAATAACAGTGAAGTTGAACCTGTATTACAGTCTTCTTTAAAAATAAAAGATGATTCTCTTTCCTTCCCAGACACTGATAACGAAAGATTGTGAGACTAGAGTTCACGGTCTATAGAGAACCAACTAAGAAAACAACCAAGATTACTTTTCCGTTCATGATGATAACAGTACAAATCTTGGCTTAATTATTAGCTTCTTCCCCTTTCCTGGGACAGGTAGCCAGCAGGTCCTTGAAGGTGAGAGCCAGTGCATCACTGACTCCATATACCAGCCGCCAAACACAGCCTCGAGTAACGGTTAATCAACGGCGGATTAACGTTAGCAGCGTTGAGTGGTTGCCACATAACTGTTGCCTGGAGCTGTGCCAGAGTAACGGGGCAACATCAGCCATAACTACCCAACATGCATCATTAGGGATGGTGGCGGCCAGGACTGAAGGTCATGGTCAGAGACGCTAACAACGCTACAAGAGCAACTAATCACTTCTCCGACGCATCAAACAGTTTGCAACATATTCAACAGTTGCCATAAAGTCTGTAACGGGATAAAGCACAAGATATTTACTACCAGTTAAGCCTGGCCAGAAGCCGGACTTACAACACCAATAACGTCATCTCAGGGAAGCTATAAACTACACCAGCTTGTGACAAAGTTCATCTTGGTGAAACATTACCAAACTCAGATGCAAATATTTACCAAACGCAAATAAAGCTGCCGTTTAAGGACGTTAAACTCATCATGTGGGAACATGAACATTATATGGCAGTGTCCGGAGTTTACAGCCACCAGATAACGCAGAACCTTCTGATAACATGATGGAAAACTCCACATTGATTACTTTTTGTTATATTAATACTTCATAAACTATATATTGCTGTATATGATCTTCATGTCTGACTCTTACTTCACTGACCTCACCCCACCTGACCTCTTCTGACCTCTCGTCTCCTGACCTCTCGTCTCCTGACCTCTCGTCTCCTGACCTCATTCCTTCCCCGTTGTGTCCCGTTATCTGTGTGTGTGTGTGTGTGTGTGTGTGTGTGTGTGTGTGTGTGTGTGTGTGTGTGTGTGTACTCACCTAGTTGTGCTTGTGTGTGTGTGTGTGTGTGTGTGTGTGTGTGTGTGTGTGTGTGTGTGTGTGTGTGTGTGTGTGTGTGTGTGTGTACTCACCTAGTTGTGCGTGTGTGTGTGTGTGTGTGTGTGTGTGTGTGTGTGTGTGTGTGTGTGTGTGTGTGTGTGTGTGTGTGTGTGTGTGCACGCGCACATATTGTTGTATCACTGTGTAAACATATTAAACATATATAAATACATTGTTTACACTGGTGGGTGACTCTCGTAGTAAGCCTGGCTACTTACACAAGTGTGACTGTTTAAACTCGTTGGAAACATGTTGCAAGATTGGTCATCTTGTGACAAATGGCCTCGTTACCTCGGCCCAAACAGCCTATCCGTCGTCAACAGGACCACCCTCTCGTCTCCACCTCGTTAGCGTCCTGGTAACTAGGTGCTCCAGTCTGTAATTGCTTACTCACCTTATCTCATTTCTCCACTTAAACTCCCCTTTTGCCTCTGGTTGAGTTGAATTGTTTGATTTTAATACCTTCGCTCGGGACGTTTTTGGGGGGCAAAATTGTACTACATTTTAAATGACTTCAACTTAATGCTTTTAATCGGCGTCAAAGGACCAGTTAGGCGTAAGATGGAGATTGTTTGTAGCTTTAAGTATGCACTTTAGCTTTTAATATTTATGTACTAGATGGAGAACCCGGCAGTGCCCAGGTCTCTTGCATACACCCTTCCAGGTCTACCCCCTCCCTCCCACACACACCCTCCGCATATCACCTTACACACTACCTTCCTTAATATCCCAACAAACACCCTCCCCCCGTCTCCCATCATCACTGAAACTTTCTTTAATGCACACTGTCTTCATGACCTTAAACACCTACACACTAGACCTACCTCAACCACACACACACTCTCCCCATCTCCCCCATCACAGTGACATGTTTACTACACACTGTGTACCTCATTGCCTCCATCTACACTGCACACTATCACCATCACTGTAACTAAAAGTTTACACCAGAATGGAAATCTGTCACCTAAACAGTGGTGATATTATCAATATGTGGATTCCCTAAAGTCTACGGACTCCGGGCAGTACATTTCATTACAACTAACGTCGTAAAATGATGCATAAAGGTCGACTCTCCCCCCCCCCCTCAAGGAGGACACGCGGGGCATCAATTACCCTCATTCAACAATCCCCAAACAATCACAGTCTCCCTTGCAAGGTTGCATAATTGTAGCTTCAAGCGTCTGGCCTCCGACCAAAGACAAAGACATTTTATTTTACAGATACAAATACATAGATATAGATACATATATACCTCGAGATAAATTTGATAGTAAACTGCAAGTGTCGAAACAAATTAAAAGCCAGTAATTTATTATAATTTATTTGTTTTAAATGTATAAATAAACACAGAGCACCATTAAAGGCCATTAAATATTCCCCTTCAGTCTTCACTCTCCACCCTTCATTACTTGTCTTTGGTGAGTCTTTGTCCGTCTCCTTTCCCAGGAAACCCGAAACCTTCCCACCCCTCCCACATGCTCTGCCCTTCCTCCTGACCACACTCTCGGCCCTTCACTCGCCACACCCTCTGCTTCCAGTCCTGACAATATGGGCTCTTAACAGTGGGTAGGACATACATACATGGCCTGCCCACTGGACAGGCTGGACGTGTGTGTGTGGTTCATTGGCCACCACACACACGGTCTCCAACAGTGGAGATGGAGTGGTCTCCCACGAATGGCAGAGAGTTGTAGCAGTAGTAAAGTTGTGACTATATTTGAAGCCCGTTAGCATGGTAGTCGTACTGGTAACGGTAGCCGCAGTAGAGTAGTAACGTGGGTGAGTTAATTAACTCATATTCATTACAAGATGCACTCCACTGCTAGTGTTACTGTGGTGGTGTTAGTAACACAATGCGAGGGTTCGCTACGACGACAAGTACAACTCATCAGGTGATCAACTGCTGCCCACTTCAACACTCATGCTCGGCTCATATGATGCCCACATGACTCATCCTTGTTACATCCTGGAAAGCTTGTAATATTAAATAGAATGTGGTATGTTTTATAACTTTAAACTTTTACATCAATTTTGTTGTTAAAAGATAATAACTTTTGTATACAATTTGTGTAAATCCAGTCTCATATTGAAGTTGGAAAGCATGACTTTGTACATCGTTTAGGCAATGAGGCTTGCAAGAAAGAAAACACTATGCCATTGGACCATCTAATGTAATTATTTAAAAACATACAAATTAAAGAGATCACATCAGATTTAGAAGAACTAAGAAATGGCCAGAGACCTGGAATCTGCAGCATTAAGAGCTACGACGACTTTTGTAACAAGAGGCATTTGTATGGTCAGTACGGTAATAGGACCAGGCATTGTGACGTAGTCATGTGGTAATTCGCCCTNAATATTGGCTCCTATTCTCTGCGTATTTTATGAAGTCTGTAATCAAGAATTTTCTTTCTCTATAGAGTGTTTGAGTTTTTTTCATTTTTTGTAAGATTACATTCCTAAGATAATTGATAGAATAGAGAGATGTAGATAGATGGAAATATAAAGAGAGAGAGGGGGGGGGGTTAGGCAGAGGAAGGAGAGCATTACAGGTAGAGGGGAGGAGATATGAGAAGAAGAAGAAAAGAAGAGAGGAGGTAAAGATGAGGTGTTAAGGTTGAGCGAAGGAGAGGGATGAATAGGTGAGGAGAAAGCTGGTGATGGTGGAACAGGGGGGAGGAGGAGGGAAAGAGGAAGGTAGAGGTGAGGTAGCAGGGTAAGGGAAGAGAGAGCGAGAGGGAGGAACTAGACCCGGGCACCGCAGGATACCCTATTTAGTCTCTGATAAAATTGTCTTACAAAGCCTCAAAGCCAAGTTCTTCATGATGTGTGATAATGAAGAATAAAATATGTATCTAATCTATTTTATTTATGATAATTCCTAATTAATTTGACAAACACATATTACCAGCAAAGATATTAACAAATATTATTCTCCCACCATTTTTCATTTACGGACTTTTCCGTATTAAAAAAAAATAAGAGGCTGAAAACCCCATTTGGACTGCAGCATGGTAATGAAGCGGATTAACAGGGGAGAAAACCGCTTACATCCTCACATACACATTCGTGCCCCAGCAAGCCAGGCTTCCCTAGCCGCCGCTGCTATGGTCCTGCACACTCACTGCCACTAGCAATTACATAAGTGCTGGCGTTTGGATTCCCGAGGGTAAAAACGAATGCAAAATAGCGTTTACGGTGTCATATTGGCAGGCCGGAAGCATTGCCTACCTTCTCCCCCACACTCAGGCGGGCAGCTAGGCATTACCGCTAGGCTCCTGCTGGCAGTTAAGGCCATACTTGTTAGAAAAATGCCCAGGAGGAGGAGGAGGGAACGGGTATTCAGTGGCTGGGATTGGGGTACTATCCCACTATTGGTGATATCGGTAATATACCAGGTCTAGTCTAGTTTTTTGAACGTTTGGGTTGTGAGAGCTATAAAATAAATGGGAACGAACTACCCAGGGGGGGGGGACGAACTACCCAGGGGGGGACGGGGGACGAACTACCCAGGGGAGACGGGGGACGAACTACCCAAGGGGGACGGGGGACGAACTACCCAGGGGGGACGGGGGACGAACGAACTAGGTCTGGAAGGCAGCGAATTCTCTGGGAGAGGGAAGTGTGTCGTCGGGCCCAGCACATGAGGTGGTAGACTGGTAGACGGAATGGCTGGCCTCATAGACAAACGATTGATTAGCTAGGATCTCAGCCCATCTAAGGTTTCCCAACGGCAAGAAACTGTCATACTAAAGCGCCCTTATCGCAACCTACCAGAGGACCCAAAACAGAAAACAGGACAGTATGTCAATTTGGCGAGCCGCTACCATTTTCTAGTACGAGGATGTTAGGGCTTAGGTAGATTATACGTCAAAATGCGACGTTCTATTAGGAGGGCGGGTTGCGGAAGGACATAAGGAAGCAGGTAGGGTAGCAACTAGGCCGTATACGATGCAAATGCTAGGTATTACCATGGCTAAAACTATGCGAGGCAGCAGCAGATAGACATTACCAGCTGGACGAGGCCCAATAGCCAGCTCTGACACGAGGCAGTAGGCGGGAAGAGCAATGCCAACATTAGAGTGGCTCTCCGGCTGATGGCCACAATCCCGGGTTTTAAAGGTCTTTGGTTGGCACAAACACCCACAGTTTTTTCTGGATTACAAATATTTTCCCTCGCGGTGTTCAGGAGTGTATCAGCCGCAGCTGTGGAGAGGCTGTCTTCTCTGTCTCTCACGTGGGCATTTTAAATTGTATTTTTTTAAATATATATGAATGCGTGTGCAACACCGAAGCACATTCAAAAAATTACATGTTTAAAGGATTGCTTCCATATGCACACACACACACACACACACACACACACACACACACACACACACACACCACACACACACCACACACACACACACACACACACACTAGGGGGGGGCCTGGTAGCCTGGTGGATAGCGCGCAGGACTCGTAATTCTGTGGCGCGGGTTCGATTCCCGCACCAGGCAGAAACAAATGGGCAAAGTTTCTTTCACCTTGAATGCCCCTGCTACCTAGCAGTAAATAGATACCTGGGAGTTAGTCAGCTGTCACGGGCTGCTTTCTGGTGTGTGTGTGTGTGTACTCACCTAATTGTGCTTGCGGGGGTTGAGCTTTGGCTCTTTGGTCCCGCCTCTCAACTGTCAATCAACTGGTGTACAGATTCCTGAGCTTACTGGGCTCTATCATATTTACATTTTAAACTGTGTATGGAGTCAGCCTCCATCACATCACTTCCTAGTGAGCTGTGTGTGTGTGGTGTGGAAAAAACATTGTTAATAAACTGTAGATTAACAGTTGAGAGGCGGGCCGAAAGAGCAGAGCTCAACCCCCCCCCCCCCCGCAAGCACAACTAGGTGAATATTTACACACACTAGGTGAGAACACTCCCACCCACACACATAAACACCGATTATGTGCCTCCATAACCTTTTCCACCACCGCCCACAGGATGGGTATGGGGTGCATAATAGAGAAACGTAAAAAGTGGACGTAGCACCTAACTATCTCCTGAGGCACATATAAATAATATAACGACAGCAGCGTACTCTACACTGGCAAAAGTTAGAACATCATTCAGAAACCTAAGTAAGGAGGCATTTAGGGCGCTTTACACTGCCTACGTGAGGCCAGTCTTAGAGTATGCCGCGCCATCATGGAGCCCCCATCTAGAGAAATACATAAGGAAACTGGATAAGGTTCAGAAGTTAGTGACGATGCTCGTCCCAGAGTTACGAGGGAAGGCATATGAAGAGCGCCTGAAGGAACTGAACCTTACGGCACTAGAAAAAAAGAAGGGGGATGGGGAATATGATAGGGACGTTTAAAATACTCAGAGGAATTGATAGAGCGGAAATAGACGAAATGTTCACACGGAATAGTAACAGAACGAGGGGACATGGGTGGAAGCTGGAAACTAAAATGAGTTATAGAGATGTTAGGAAGTTTTCTTTTAGCGTGAGAGTAGTGGAAAAATGGAATGCACTTAAGGAGCAGGTTGTGGAAGCAAATTCCATTTATAATTTTAAAACTAGATATAATAGGGAAATAGGATCGGAGTCATTGCTGTAAACAACCAATGGTTCGAAAGGCGGAATCCAAGAGTCAATGCTCGATCCTACAAGCACAAATAGGTGAGCACACACATACACACACACACACACACACACACACATTTTTTCAGTGTCAGAGTAGTTAATAAATGGAATGCACTAGACAGTGATGTGGTGGAGGCTGACTCCATACACAGTTTCAACTGTAGATATGATAGAACTCAGTAGGCTCAGGAATCTGTACACCAGTTGATTGACAGTTGAGAGGCGGGACCAAAGAGACAAAGCTCAACCCCCGAAAGCACAATTAGGTGAGTACACACACCTACACACAAATATTTTTAAAATGCGCTTAGAAACGAAACAAAAATAAAATTTTCAACATGGGTATGTTCATAAGGCGATGGCAAGGGTATCAAATATCAATGCCCCGTTCTGGTGCTTTTCCTACAAGCACTTATACTTAATTATAAGCTCTTTTCCTACAAGCACTTATACGTAATTATAAGCTCTTTTCCTACAAGCACTTATACTTAATTATAAGCTCTTTTCCTACAAGCACTTATACTTAATTATAAGCGAGTTTACACAAACAAAATACCTTAATTAACTGTGAAAAGATGTAAATCTCATATTCCCGATGACATGGAAAAAATGACGGAATGTAAACCTTAGTTTCAAAACGTATTATGTCTCCCAGATCATTTTCACAATCCAGTTTAGCAAATTCAAGTATAACGTCCACCTACGGTTCATTAGCAAAGGTCAGTACATTCCACAGGTGGGGCGTTTAATTGACTGACAATCATAAGTCAATCATGGCCAAACAGAGGCTCGGGAAAGATAATTAACTCAATAGATGAATCTATCACACAGCGCCACAAACAGCGCTGGAGCTGTATCAACATTTTATGAACTTTGAGGGCGAAAGTAAAATTGCTGTATCGAATTAGCTGTGAGACGCACACAGAGATCGTGTGTTAAAATAATGTATCATACAGTTATATTTGGTGATTATTGCACGTGGAATGGAAGACACGATGTTTACAGATTGTAGAAATTCATTGAAATCACACTTCTCAATTTCATTGAAAATCAAATTTTCAGTGATAAAATCTATCGGAACAATGAGGTGACTCGAACGAGTGATCAAGATACTCTCAGCCCGCGCACTTTACCACTGGACAAGGCTTGCGTAGAAGCCTCCAAACTTACAGTGGAATCCCAGGTTGTATAGCATATATATGTCGAGGTGCAGGGGGGTGGGGGGTGGTGAGGTGCGCGGGCTGTGAGTACCTCGATCGCTTCGTTCCATTCACCTCATTGTTCCAGTTGATTATCTTACAGATGGTAGATAAATATGAGGCTGGGTACTTGACGGCGGTCGACGACGACTGGGCCCTGTGGCGGGGGCCGACGACGACGGGCCCCTTGTGGCGCGGCCGACGACGACGGGGCCCTTGTGGCAGGGGCCGACGACGACGGGGCCCTTGTGGCGGGGGCCGACGACGACGGGGCCCTTGTGGCGGGGGCCGACGACGACGGGGCCCTTGTGGCGGGGGCCGACGACGACGGGGCCCTTGTGGCGCGGCCGACGACGACGGGGCCCTTGTGGCGCGGCCGACGACGACGGGGCCCTTGTGGCGCGGCCGACGACGACGGGGCCCTTGTGGCGGGGGCCGACGACTAAAGAACCGATAACAATTGCACCGGAAGAGGAGAATCTGTGGTCTTTAGTTATAAAAATAGAATGAGAAAGAGACAGATAAAAAAAAGAGAATCATAGTGACGTCATACGAGAGGAAAGATGGAGAACAAGAGAAGCAGAAGTAAACAAAGAGATCTTACTGACCCCTGATAACCTCAGGTCTTATTTTCCCCCAGGCTACTGGGGTCTGGGTGCACAGGGTAGGTTATCTTGAGATGATTTCGGGGCTTTAGTGTCCCCGGGGCCCGGTCCTCGACCAGGCCTAAACCCCCAGGAAGCAGCCCGTGACAGCTGAATAACACCCAGGTACCTATTTTACTGCTAGGTAACAGGGGCATAGGGTGAAAGAAACTCTGCCCATTGTTTCTCGCCGGCGCCTGGGATCGAACCCGGGACCACAGGATCACAAGTCCAGCGTGCTGTCCGCTCAGCCAACCGGCTCCCTGAGGGTACAGGGGTCTGGGTGCACAGGGTACAGGGGTCTGGGTGCACAATAAGTCACCACTGTGCACCTAGAACCTCCTGAACACCATCTAATACACGTAATTATCGTCCTAAAAAATAATTAAAATATAATGAGACAAAACGCAATGTAATCACTAAGAATAAATGGCCAAATACTAGTCAGTTAAAAGATGAGAAGGATAAGATAAGATCAGTAAATGGCGCGAAAGTGTGGCATTAAAAGGGGATATATAGGACATGCAATCAGGCAGAGGAGATTGGAACACTTCCTTTATAACTATCCTGTAGCATGGGTACACACACACACACACACACCACACACACACACACACACACACACACACACACACACACACACACACACCACACACACACACACACACACACACACACATTAAAAACAAACGAATCGAACACAATAAAATGTAACAGTAAGATCACCAGATACAAAGATTAAAGACAATAACAAATGTGTCCAGTGTTATCCACAGTGGGAAACACGCTACTGGAGAACACTCTCCACCTAACAGGACAAAGAACACTAAAGAGGACGAAGGAACAACACACCGACTGACACATCGTGCAAGTCATTGACTTGCACGATGAGAGGCCCTGTTCCACAGTTTCTAAGATTCATCAAGACGCGAGAAATGTTGCAGGCATGTGTCCCCTGGTTCTAGCCTCTCGCAGTAGTCGTAACTCAAGCTTCTGTAATCTGTCGCAAACCACTGGAAATTTTCCAAGTTTCTTAAGCTTGACGATCGGTCGATTTCATGTTGACGTCGCATATTTCAGAATTGATTTTTGTTATGATGGGTGAAGAGCTATGAGCTATTTAAGGTTTCAGAAGGTGTTCTTCATGTCAGCAGACCTGGGTTATGTAATCACCTTGTTGTGCTTGCGGGGGTTGAGCTTTGGCTTTTTGGTCCCGCCTCTCAACTCCCCTTTTTTGTGTTCTTCAGGAGATGTGTATGATTATACCCAGATCTTATTCTCTCTCAGAATGATATGATCAAGTTTTATTCTGATTTCTCTATATAAAAATTAAAATGAAATTCTAACAACAAGTAATGGGAATAACAATTATCCAGAACAGTTGCAACAAATAACAAGAATAGTCCCAAGTCCCAGCAACAGCAAATAACAAAACAATTCAACAAAAGTAATAAATCTACTTTGGCACCAAAAGTATCAACTGCAACACCAATAGCAGCA
>WNGS01163002.1:12790918-12801538 GCA_020271785.1 Procambarus virginalis | reverse complement strand
TCTCTACGCTCTTTTAAGACTTCACTGAACGCCTCATCTGGTCCTCATAATATAGTTTTATTTATTTTGTAATTTTTTATATTGTATCAGCCTCATTAACCTGAGCATTGAATAGTTTATTTTCCTCGTCATTCCTGTGCATTGTTCTATTGATCATTAAGGTTGGTCAGGTTCTCATTGGTAAACACTGATACAAAGTAGTTATTTGTATCATTCCTCATTTCATCCTTGGCACTTAACAGATAGATAGTATTAGTTCTCTGAGGCTCCTGTATTCTCCAACACTTTGGTCTGTTAAAGCTGGTGGTTAAAGCCTTTGGAATTGCATTTTGTATTTAGAAAGATTAAGACATTACATTTAGTCAGTGTTACCCCTGCTGTTCAGTTTCTCTCTTATGTCCCAATATATGATTTCAGGGCATCATTCAGTTGTTGATGGTTGTTAGACATCACAAGACAGTTTATGTGAGAGTTAACAGTGACAAAACTTATTATGTATATATATACATGTATCAGAAACGATGACACATAACACGTAACCTCACAAATGGAAGAAACACCACAAAACAAGTGAAATGGTTGAGTGCTCATTTCAGTGGCTTTGAGTCTGAAATATGTTGAGGTGATTCCCATGCTTTTAATTTGATTCACATTGTTGGGCATTATTAAGGTCCCGCTGGGCAAACGCATGTCTGAATCGATTCATGCGACCCACATATGCTTCCAAACTACAGGGAGCCTATTTACTACTTGGTGAAAAGGTGCATGAGATGTAAGAAAACGTACTCAAACGTATCTTTGTGTCCGGAAATCGAACTCGAGTCCAATTGACTGTAAGATGACGGCCATACATTACGCTATGGATCAACAAATGATTTTCTTGCATTGAATCTATCAGCTTTCCAAATGGGTAAGAAAATTTTATTTCGGAATAATATTTACTAGGTTCTGCGCATTGGGTTATGTGCCTATAACATGAACTCTTCAGTGACTTTATTCCGCTTCAGAGGTCTCAGCATAATTGTTAGTATATTTCTTATTAATAAAAAATATTAAAAAAATATGTGCCAATATCCTCTTTTAGGATCAACTCTTTAAATTTAGAAGCCTCCCAGTTGATTTATATATTTTTTATGACGCAAAGAGTTAACATCGTTAATGTGATATATACAACCTATACAACCAGCTGGGCAGTATGAATGAACATTACACAAGACTAATATACGCCGGCACTGTAGTGATGAACCCAATTTGTTCCACAGTGTTCAACACGATTTCATCTCATCCAGCTGTCCACGTTAGTGCTGGTGTGGTGTAAGGTCTTGATGGGAATATTATACGGGAGGTATCAGTCCAGCTTCATCACCAAAAATTACATTCACTCCCCCCAAAAAAATCTACCACTTACGGGCTTTTCATGCCCGTGCCACCTCTTGGGTGGCTTAATCTTCATCAATCAATCAATCAGCCCAGTTACTCAGTTCTCGTCATCTTATACATTTGAGAAATAACCTCCGTGGGACTCCCCCTCATCTTTACTTATACTTTCTCACTCTTTCTTACCATCTTTCTCACCCTGACTTATACAACTGATATCAGTGAGCGTTCCTTCTCGTTCTGACCTTAGTGAGCGTTCGTTCTCAGTCTGACTTCTGATACTACTGACCTTAGTAAGCTTTCCTTCTCATCACGGCATCTGAGGCCTTTGTTCACATATCCACGAGCCTCTCAAGACGTTTAAAAATTCTCAGATTTCAGATCAGAAAACAATGTTTCAAAGCCTAACGTCAGGGAAACAAACTATAGAGGCTTAGAGCGTTCAAACACATGCAGACAAGCAGATAAGGTCCAGTGTTTTTCCCAGTGCTTGGACAAAACACTTTCAAGGCCTTTGGTGCAGGGGAAGGAGCATGGCATGTATTGTGCGCCAGCAACTTTTGCAAACTTCCGGATGATGGTTTCTGTGGCTCGTGATCTCATGCGAGGATGATGAGGACATGACAGTGGATGTGGACAGCATGTCCACATGACACTTGTGGACATGCTATTGGAGGGGGATGAGATGCATTTGGAGGATGATGAGATGCATTTGGAGGTTGATGAGATGCATTTGGAGGATGATTAGGAGGTCATCACACAGAAGGTGCAGTGGGAAAATGATGAAAAGAAGCCCAGAAGCCTTCTCGGAGAGCCTAGACGATTGTGAGGATCCACGAAGGTCATAACACATATGGAATGATTGTGAGGAGATGAGAAGAACTTTACACAATCAGAAAGGTTGTAAAGATATGTAAAAAGAGCAGAGACAAGAAGCAAGCATCAAACACCTGCCGTAAGGACGACAATCCCAGGATAATACGTGAAAATGTCACACCACACAAATGTGAACGATAAAGCAGGCAACGTCAACACGTGATCACAGTACGTCTGAGACGTAACACCGGCAACACCCAAAATATGACGTTGCAAACATGTGGTTAGAACTGAGTACAATTTACTGATAATCGATTAATAATTAATAATAATTTGAAATGAATGGCGATTCCATCACAAGCAGCCTCCTTCCTGATCAACACCCAATCACTTATGTGACTGGATGTTGCATGTTCGCTGTCCGTGCAAAAAACAGCACCAACACTCACATATTTTGTCCACATATCCGTCTGTAAAGATGTACTCACCTAGTTGTGCTTGCGGGGTTTTAGCTTTGTCTCTTTGGTCCCGCCTCTCAACCGTCAATCAACTGGTGTACAGATTCTTGAGCCTACTGGGCTCTATCATACCTGTATTTGAAACTGTGTATGGAGTCAGCCTCCACCACATCACTGCCTAGTGCATTCCATTTATTAACTATTTTGACATTGAAAAAATTCTTTCTAACGTCTATGTGGCTCATCTGGGTACTAAGTTTCCACCTGTGTCCCCTTGTTCGTGTTCCACCCGTGCTGAAGAGTTTGTCTTTGTCCACCCTGTCAATTCCCCTGAGACTTTTGTAGGTGGTTATCATGTCTCCCCTTACTCTTCTGTTTTCCAGGGACGTGAGTTTCAGCTCCTTTAGCCTTTCCTCGTAGCTCATACCTCTCAGTTCCGGGAACATGTGGTTGGCTCCTGCTGCTGCAGTGCTCCTCGTTTGCTTTTCTATGATGCGATTTACGACTGTTGGATCACTGGCAGTTTTTTTTTTCACAAGACCAATTATAATTTTGAAAGTGGGCTTCTCCATCGGTGGGGACAAGTGTAGTTCGGGTGTGGGTGATCAAGACGCATGCTTTTTAATTGTTGTCTGTTTAGGACTTCTCCCGCTCTGGCAGCTCAAAAGAGTAGGAGTGGATGAGGGAGCGAATATAAGGCAGGAGAGGAGGATGGATTAAAGGAGGTGAGGGGAACTGGAGAAGAAACAACATAACGGAGATAATGGCAATTCGATTATTAATCGAATTGCGAGAAAAAGAAACTAAACAAAGAAAACAGAAAAGGAATAAAAGTGAAGTAAGAACATAGAAAGCGGAAAAGGAATAAAAGTGAAGTAAGACATACTGACAAAAGGAACTAGGAACAGGAGATATAAAAGGAGAACACAGAAGGGAAGACAGCCACATTAAGCTTGATAAGAAGATCAGAGCACTTTGACTATACGATAAGAAAGTCAGGAGTCGACAACACCACAGCCAGGACAAAGGTTCGTGTTGGACATGCTGTGTATGAGAGTCGACAACACCACAGCCAGGACAAAGGTTCGTGTTGGACATGTTGTGTATGAGAGTCGACTCAACAAAACGGTGTTTGGAGAGAGTAGCGGCAGGGAAAGATTATTTTTGGAAGGTTATGCTATGTAATGATTGAAGTCCCTAACATAACAGAAGAGAGCAATCACCGAGTCACCAAATTTAACACTTCATATGTGTTCCTTAAGACTCTCATTAAGAGTAAATGGGCCAGTGTTACGAAAAGTAATGTGAGGACAATAGGAAATTGAATAAAGAAAATAAGTGACGAAAATATCCTTAAGTTCATTTCATTCCATATGTATGTGACTGGGTTATGGCTCCAGTCACATCCATATGTATGTGGACTGGAGAGGTCACACATAAGTGTGACCTCTCTTTCTGAAGAAACGTTTAGTGCCATTCTGGCGGGAATCTTACCACAGCACCAACAGGAACAAGGCCTCAAGAACAACTGAGAATATACCTATCTTCAATTCTGACCCCGTCTCTAAAAAGTAATAATTAATTCTCATAAATAAATACATAACTTTGGGGTAACAGTATCGGTAATTTTGGAGTAGAACGGGTCATATATATCTAAGTCCTGTTCATAAATGTGTGGATATGGCCAACCCGTCCTCGCAAATTCGTATAGTCAATATTGACTTATTAAATACGTGCATAGGTGATATACTAAACATAATAGTTACTTGAAAAGCTTCATAGAAAACACCGACCTTACCTAACCTTGTTAGTATGTTAAGATAAGCATCTTATTGCTTCGTAATTACAATTGTTACATAACCTATTATAGGTATAAGTTAAGTAATAATAATTGTTATATAACCTATTATAGGTATAGGTTAAGTAATAATTGTAATTACGAAGCAATAAGATGCTTATCTTAACATACTAACAAGGTAAGGTAAGGTCGGTGTTTTCTATGAAGCTTTTCAAGGTAAATTATTATGTTTAGTATATCACCTATGCACGTATTTAATTAGTCAATATTGACTATACGAATTTGCGAGGACGGGTTGATATGGCACATTGGGCTCAAGGAAGGTAAAGCCTGTATAGTGTCTTCGTCCATGTGTAAAGTCGTTTCTGAGAGCCTGGGGCCCATTCTAAGAGTTTTGCACTATTGCATTATCCTGTACCCTAATATTGAAGCGGCCTAAAAGCCTATGTCTTACAGGTCTGTGTGTTAATAAGAACGCTGGAAGCTTAAAGCGATAATTATTTTTGTTCTGTAAACGTTTTATCAGTTTTTTGATAAACAATCAGTCTCGTTAATTGATAAAAGAAAAGATAATGGTATGTTACGGTTACTTAATTGATTTTTCAATTAGTAACAAAAATTATGAATAGGGAAGCAAGCTGTTAAATTATTATATATATATATATATATATATATATATATATATATATATATATATATATATATATATATATATATATATATATATATATATATATATATAGATATAATATATATATATATATATAATATATATATATATATATATATATATATATATATATATTTATATATATATATATATATATATATATATATATATATATATATATATATATATCGCCTGCATTAAGTTAATTTTTCCATTTGTCTTTCCGTTCGACCTGATAGTTACGTTCGTTTAAAGTATTTTCTGTCGTTCATCTGTCCATCCAGAAGAAGATTTCCCCTGCTCCGTCTCCTCTTAATATGCATAAATTCCTACTTCTTACTACCATTCTTCAATATTTTCTCTCTCTAGTCTTTTCTGATTGTCTTAACCAGCGAATTTTCTTGCCTTTTCTCTTCCTGTTTCTGCCATTTCACACTCCTCCCAATTTCATGGCCAGTTTGTTCTGCGCTGCTTCACGGCTCCACTTCCATAAATTCAAGAAATTGGTTTTCTTAATTATATGCTGGGCAAAAAATGCTTCAGCCAGCTATTGGGTGACCTTCAGTTAAGAAAAAAGTTGTAAGGAGGCCATAAAGAACGAGAACCATTGTTACACTTGAACGAGGCCAGTTTTGGCCCCTCGAGACCAGGCGCAAGAGAAAGCACTTCCTCCATGCCGTCGCCTTTCTCTAACTGATAAAGCAATTTCTTTGGCCGCGGCAACACTAAATTCCATTTGATATTTCGTCGCACGCAGCGCACGTCAACACAAACCAAAACCCTTAACAATTTCTCCCACTTCTCTCTCTTGTCATTTCCCGTTTTATCTTCGCCTTTCTCTTGAACCGTTGTTTAGCGCACGTTTCTTATCTCCAATGGCTTCGTGACTGAGGTGGACTTGGCTAAGACAACAACAGTAGTGTCCCGGTGGCGGCTCCGCCTCCAGACAACAACCAGTGTTTCTGGAGGTTTGTGTTGCTCCGGCCACAACACTTGTGGCCTGTCGTCGGATTGATATTATTATTTAATTTGTCTTTATTATTATTATAATTATTATCATAATTATAATTATATAATTATTATTATTATTATTATTATTATTGTTATTATATTATTATTATTTATTATTATTATTATGACGGGAGATATACCCGAGAGGTGTACCCAACTTCTCTGGGTATACACTTAGAGTTTACATTAGTCTACTTTTTGTCCAGTTATCATGGTAGGAATAACAGTGAAGTTGAACCTGTATTACAGTCTTCTTTAAAAATAAAAGATGATTCTCTTTCCTTCCCAGATACTGATAACGAAAGATTGTGAGACTAGAGTTCACGGTCTATAGAGAACCAACCTAAGAAAACACAACCAAGATTACTTTTCCGTTCATGATGATAACAGTACAAATCTTGGCTTAATTATTAGCTTCTTCCCCTTTCCTGGGACAGGAAGCCAGCAGGTCCTTGAAGGTGAGAGCCAGTGCATCACTGACTCCATATACCAGCCGCCAAACACAACCTCGAGTAACGGTTAATCAACGGCGGATTAACGTTAGCAGCGTTGAGTGGTTGCCACATAACTGTTGCCTGGAGCTGTGCCAGAGTAACGGGGCAACATCAGCCATAACTACCCAACATGCATCATTAGGGATGGTGGCGGCCAGGACTGAAGGTCATGGTCAGAGACGCTAACAACGCTACAAGAGCAACTAATCACTTCTCCGACGCATCAAACAGTTTGCAACATATTCAACAGTTGCCATAAAGTCTGTAACGGGATAAAGCACAAGATATTTACTACCAGTTAAGCCTGGCCAGAAGCCGGACTTACAACACCAATAACGTCATCTCAGGGAAGCTATAAACTACACCAGCTTGTGACAAAGTTCATCTTGGTGAAACATTACCAAACTCAGATGCAAATATTTACCAAACGCAAATAAAGCTGCCGTTTAAGGACGTTAAACTCATCATGTGGGAACATGAACATTATATGGCAGTGTCCGGAGTTTACAGCCACCAGATAACGCAGAACCTTCTGATAACATGATGGAAAACTCCACATTGATTACTTTTTGTTATATTAATACTTCATAAACTATATATTGTTGTATATGATCTTCATGTCTGACTCTTACTTCACTGACCTCACCCCTCCTGACCTCTTCTGACCTCTCGTCTCCTGACCTCTCGTCTCCTGACCTCTCCTCTCCTGACCTCATTCCTTCCCGTTGTGTCCCGTTATCTGTGAGTGTGTGTGTGTGTGTGTGTGTGTGTGTGTGTGTGTGTGTGTGTGTGTGTGTGTGTGTGTGTGTGTGTGTGTGTGTGCACGCGCACATATTGTTGTATCACTGTGTAAACATCTTAAACATACATAAATACATGGTTTACACTGGTGGGTGACTCTCGTAGTAAGCCTGGCTACTTACACAAGTGTGACTGTTTAAACTCGTTGGCAACATGTTGCAAGATTGGTCATCTTGTGACAAATGGCCTCGTTACCTCGGCCCAAACAGCCTATCCGTCGTCAACAGGACCACCCTCCCGTCCCCACCTCGTTAGCGTCCTGGTAACTAGGTGCTCCAGTCTGTAATTGCTTACTCACCTTATCTCATTTCTCCGCTTAAACTCCCCTTTTGCCTCTGGTTGAGTTGAATTGTTTGATTTTAATACCTTCGCTCGGGACGTTTTTGGGGGCAAATTTGTACTACATTTTAAATGACTTCAACTTAATACTTTTAATCGGCGTCAAAGGACCAGTTAGGCGTAAGATGGAGATTGTTTGTAGCTTTAAGTATGCACTTTAGCTTTTAATATTTATGTACTAGATGGAGAACCCGGCAGTGCCCAGGTCTCTTGCATACACCCTTCCAGTTCTACCCCCTCCCTCCCACACACACCCTCCGCATATCACCTTACACACTACCTTCCTTAATATCCCAACAAACACCCTCCCCCCGTCTCCCATCATCACTGAAACTTTCTTTAATGCACACTGTCTTCATGACCTTAAACACCTACACACTAGACCTACCTCAACCACACACACACTCTCCCCATCTCCCCCATCACAGTGACATGTGCACTACACACTGTGTACCTCATTGCCTCCATCTACACTGCACACTATCACCATCACTGTAACTAAAAGTTTACACCAGAATGGAAATCTGTCACCTAAACAGTGGTGATATTATCAATATGTGGATTCCCTAAAGTCTACGGATTCCGGGCAGAACATTTCATTACAACTAACGTCGTAAAATGGTGCATAAAGGTCGACTCTCCCCCCCACCTCAAGGAGGACACGCGGGGCATCAATTACCCTCATTCAACAATCCCCAAACAATCACAGTCTCCCTTGCAAGGTTGCATAATTGTAGCTTCAAGCGTCTGGCCTCCGACCAAAGACAAAGACATTTTATTTTACAGATACAAATACATAGATATAGATACATATATACCTCGAGATAAATTTGATAGTAAACTGCAAGTGTCGAAACAAATTAAAAGCCAGTAATTTATTATAATTTATTTGTTTTAAATGTATAAATAAACACAGAGCACCATTAAAGACCATTAAATATTCCCCTTCAGTCTTCACTCTCCACCCTTCATTACTTGTCTTTGGTGAGTCTTTGTCCGTCTCCTTTCCCAGGAAACCCGAAACCTTCCCACCCCTCCCACATGGTCTGCCCTTCCTCCTGACCACACTCTGGGCCCTTCACTCGCCACACCCTCTGCTTCCAGTCCTGACAATATGGGCTCTTAACAGTGGGTAGGACATACATACATGGCCTGCCCACTGGACAGGCTGGACGTGTGTGTGTGGTTCATTGGCCACCACACACACGGTCTCCAACAGTGGAGATGGAGTGGTCTCCCTCGAATGGCAGAGAGTTGTAGCAGTAGTAAAGTTGTGACTATATTTGAAGCCCGTTAGCATGGTAGTCGTACTGGTAACGGTAGCCGCAGTAGAGCAGTAACGTGGGTGAGTTAATTAACTCATATTCATTACATGCACTCCACTGCTAGTGTTACTGTGGTGGTGTTAGTAACACAATGCGAGGGTTCGCTACGACGACAAGTACAACTCATCAGGTGATCAACTGCTGCCCACTTCAACACTCATGCTCGGCTCATATGATGCCCACATGACTCATCCTTGTTACATCCTGGAAAGCTTGTAATATTAAATAGAATGTGGTATGTTTTATAACTTTAAACTTTTACATCAATTTTGTTGTTAAAAAGATAATAACTTTGTATACAATTTGTGTAAATCCAGTCTCATATTGAAGTTGGAAAGCATGACTTTGTACATCGTTTAGGCAATGAAGCTTGCAAGAAAGAAAACACTATGCCATTGGACCATCTAATGTAATTATTTAAAAACATACAAATTAAAGAGATCAGATTTAGAAGAACTAAGAAATGGCCAGAGACCTGGAATGTGCAGCATTAAGAGCTACGACGACTTTTGTAACAAGAGGCATTTGTATGGTCAGTACGGTAATAGGACCAGGCATTGTGACGTAGTCATGTGGTAATTCGCCCTGGCATATCTGACAGGTTATAGTGAGGCTGAGCCACTACCAGAATATTCAGATTGTAAACTCTGTGATAAAAGATTAAGTCATCCGGTGGAATATGCAGTGTTTCACTGCAATACTGCAGTGGAACACTGCAGTATGAATGTGAAACTCTAAAATATTTCAGACCTTTTGGTCTATTGTTCAATCAATTATGTAACGATCTCATTGACGTTGGTATAGGGGAAGATATAACATCAATTTATCCTAAATTACTTGTCCACTTTAATGTGTGAAGAACGATAATTTTTTTATTATTTTTTTAAGCTGCATCTGGTATTACTTTATCCTTGCGTTGTGTACCAGTGAACAGAATGTTTAATTTACAAATTATTTACGTGTGCTTGACGAGATAACTTTGGGATGATATCCGTTCCCAAATCTCTTTTGCTTTCTAATTCCTAATGATAATGTTGAAATTATGAAAGCTATTATGATAATGCGTGCGTGTGTGTGTGTGTGTATGTGTGTGTGTGTGTGTGTGTATGTGTGTGTGTGTACTCACCTATATGTACTCACCTATATGTACTCACCTATATGTGTCTGCAGAATCGAGCATTGACTCTTGGATCCCGCCTTTCGAGCATCAGTTGTTTACAGCATGACTCCTATCCCATTTCCCTATCATACCTGGCTTTAAAATTATGAATAGTATTGGCTTCCACAACCTGTTCCTTAAGTGCATTCCATTTTCCCACTACTCTCACGCTAAAAGAAAACTTCCTAACATCTCTGTGACTCATCTGAGTTTCCAACTTCCATCCATGTCCCCTCGTTCTGTTACTATTCCGTGTGAACATTTCGTCTATGTCCACTCTGTCAATCCCTCTGAGTTTTATACGTTCCTATCATGTCCCCCCTCTCCCTTCTTCTTTCTAGTGTCGTAAGGCATAGTTCCCCCAGGCGCTCC
>WNGS01163002.1:12677264-12687405 GCA_020271785.1 Procambarus virginalis | reverse complement strand
CAGCTCCGTAACAGTTGTCTAACGCATCAGGATGATAGAAACTCTGCCCATTTTGTTTCTGCCATCACCGGGGATCGAACCCGGACCCTAGGATTACGAGTCCAGAGCGCTGTCCACTCAGCCACCGGCCCCTGTGTGTGTGTGTGTGTGTGTGTGTGTGTGTGTGTATTTTACATGAGTGCACGAGTACATAGGCCTTGCTTGTGTGATCATACCTCTTGGTGTGCATCGTTTCTCTTGATAAGAAAAAAAGCCATAGAGGGTATTGTATGCCATGTTTCCGAGAATGAATACCATCCCCCCACACAGTATACACAGCTCCAGGCGACACCGTTAGGGAAATGACGACCCCTCATCCCTTCCCCTGAAACAACATTCAGCGAGGAGAACACAGGAGGGAGGCTCCTGCCCGCTATAGTGGAGCCTCGGGGATGTCCGCCCAGCACGCTATACTAGTGAGACAAAGACAGACTCTGTCCCCAGCTGGAGGACACCCCCGTGCCACTGGGGGCTTTGCCGCTACGGAGTGCTGGGCTCGCTTTGACGGTTTTGCGCGATAGCCACACTCAGGGTCATAGTCATACTCAGGGTCTGGTCATAGCCACACTCAGGGTCTGGTTATAGCCACACCCAGGGTCTGGTTATAGCCACACCCAGGGTCTGGTTATACCCACACCCAGGGTCTGGTTATACCCACACCCAGGGTCTGGTTATACCCACACCCAGGGTCTGGTTATAGCCACACCCAGGGTCTGGTTATAGCCACACCCAGGGTCTGGTTATAGCCACACCCAGGGTCTGGTTATACCCACACCCAGGGTCTGGTTCTAGCCACACCCAGGGTCTGGTTATACCCACACCCAGGGTCTGGTTATACCCACGCCCAGGGTCTGGTTATACCCACACCCAGGGTCTGGTTATACCCACACCCAGGGTCTGGTTATACCCACACCAGAGTCTGGTCATAGCCACACCAAGGATCATTAGCCATAGCAAGTATACAAGTTATTTCATCATTATGTTTGTTTTATCTTTTTTGTATATCTTCTATCAGTGGTATTTTTTTCGGGCGTGGGATGCCCGTCGTGTCGAGCGTTCCCAACGTCACTAAACTGGTGTACTACATTGCGCGAACCTAACCTAACCGAGGACCCAAGACAAGAAAACTGGACATCACGTCAATTTAGCGAGCCTCCGTGATTTTGAGTACGTCAATTTTGACCATAGGGATTCGTGTTACGTTACTGCGGCTGTGCTAACCAGCACACCCGCAGTAATACGTTTATATTATACGTAATCTAATACGTTTGTGAGAAGGAGGTTATAGTTTGAGGCTTGTTTGTCTTTATTTCCATAGGTAGGCAGGTAGGGTTGGACACAGGGACAAGAACAAGACACTCGTCAAGAACAAGACACAAGAACACAGGGTTTGTTCTTGGAAGATGATTCTGATCGCGTGTTTTGTTGTGCTGGACACGTTTCGTAGTTTGACGGAACGGTTTGTGAGGATGAACGCCAGATTTAGGTGTCGCTGGGAGTGGTGGGATATGTGCAAGGTGGAGGGAGGGAGAGAATTATCCGCTCCAAGCCATTACGACTATATAACACTTGGATTTGGTCAGCATAAGGATTTGGGATGGGACGGGACGAGGGGAAGGAATGGTCCCCAATCACTTGGTGGACGGTCGGGGATTGAACGCTGACCTGCATGAAGCGAGACCGTCGCTCTGCCGTCCAGCCCAAGTGGTCGGGCTGTGCAAAATGGAGTGTCAAGTATTTATTGATGAGGTTGTCCGGGGAGGGAGGGAATGCTCTGATCTTCTGTGCCTGTTGCAATCTCGATTGCGACAGCTTCAGGATTTAATATTATAATGGGATCGATAAGTTTGATGATATCACATCATTGAAAAAAAAGAGGATCAAGAGGTTGTGGGAAGATATTGCTGAGGACATCAATGTTTAGCTCCAGAGTGATGAACGGGTGTGGTGAAAAAATCTTGGCGTATCTATTGAGTAAAGAAGAGAGTGCAAGATGCAAGGAGAGTGCAAAGACCTGACGACCGGTATTCGTGCTGTTGATACGATGGTTCTTACGAATACGGATGGAATTAAATTGTACACCATCTCCATGGTGAGTTATATTAAACCAAAAATAGAATCTTTGTATCGGAAAGTGGAGTGTGACGGTGCAGGGAGGGAGTACTTTTTTGCCTATTGTTTGTGCGTGTTGTCCGCTGAGCACAATATGTTTTTGATTGGGGAGGGTGAGGAAAAAGGTGTTGGATATGCTTTTTGGTTTAGCGAAAGGAAGTCACCTGGGTATGGTGGGCTGCCAGCGGAACTCTATGGTAGACTGTGGTTGCTGAGTGAGAAATATTTTATGCAGCAGATGAGATATAGTACTCACCTAGTTGTGCTTGATGGGGTTGAACTCGACTCTTTAGTCCCGCCTCTCAACTGTCAATCAACTGGTGTACAGGTTCCTGAGCCTACTGGGCTCTATCATATCTACATTTGAAACTGTGTATGGAGTCAGCCTCCACCACATCACTGCCTAATGCATTCCATTTGTTATCTACTCTGACACTGAACAAATTCTTTCTAATGTATGTGGCTCATTTGGGTACAATGTTTTTCACTTGTGTCCCCTTGTTCGTGTTCCACCCGTGCTAAGTAGTTTACCTTTGTCTACCCTGTCAATTCCTCTTAATGTGAAACCTGAAGTGAATAGCAAGCGGTAATCGCTTGGCATCATGAGGCCTTTGCTTAAATCGGGGGATTTACAAATTCTGTCACATTAGAACTGTTCTCCTTGTTGAACCAAGACTACAAGGTTCTTTCAGATCTATTGGCGTCTTGGCTTTGGGTGGTTTAGTGTCCTGAACAGTTGTGTGTGTTGTGTCGGGTCGGTGATCTGTAATATGTTGTGAGGGACATACAGATATACAGATACAGTACTGTATCTCTGTGAATAATGTACCCTTGTCGTTGATAAATTTGGACTGGTCAAAGGCTATTGACAGAGTTGATGTTAGTTTGTGTTTAGTGTCTTGGAGAGGGTTGGGGTGGCTGTGGGCTTTGTTTTGTTTTTTTGCCCCCCTTGAGTTTGGATGCTGTATCGAGAGTATTAGAATAGTTTCTGTGTAAACTGTCTGCTCGTCAAGGCTGCCCTCTTTCCATGATTCTTTGTCTAGTTCTCTGGAGCCTATGAAATGGTGCATGGTGTTCCGGAACCTCCTGTTGGGGAAGGGGGGTTCCTGGTTTCTGGTTTCGGAGGCTATTAAAACTTTTGGGATTTTATGGGGCAAGATGTATGGTGAGACACTGAGGAAGAGTTGGGGTGGGGTTACTGGTGCGGAATTCGTTTCGATTTCATTGTTGTTGGTTAGGAGTTCACTCTCTTTCAGAAGGGAGTGATTTTGAGCTGCGTAGTTCTCTAGAGAGTCTGATATGTATCGCATACTTTCCAACTTAATGGAAAGGTGACATTGTAAGCTAATGAAACTATTGTTTAGTTGAGTGGTATGGGAGGCATCACCTGATTCGTGGAACTACGCTTTGTTTAGATAAGACGAATGGCGGGATAGGGATTCAAAACGTTAACTATAAAGTTTTAGCTATCTCTTTTGTGAATGCTTCGGAAAGCGATCATGAAGCGGAATGGCATATTTTCTTTGGGGCATTAATATTGTAAGCTTCGTGTTAGCTGTTTATTGTGTATGCCTCATTACAGGGCGCTTACCTTTCTTTCTTTCTCCCCTGTTATATTTTTGTGTTATTGATGTTCACCAACGGATTTGTAAGGCGAGTGGGTGTTTGCAGCTGCCATGTAAATTGCTGCATGGGTTACTGCTTCTGAATGTCGTCCCTGAAGGAAGAGGAGGAGGTGTACCCTCTCTGCGGGGTGCGAATGAAAGTTCGTGTGAAATATGTTGCCCTCAGATAGCAGAAAGGTTGTTTCCATACAGGTACAGACTCTCGCTACTAATGAGGGACTCCTGATGTTAGGGATTAAGGTGACCAATTGGTATGTGTAATGTTATGAAACTGAGACTGCATTATGTGTGTTTTTTTTATTTTCTTAAACATAAGGCTGGTGGTTGGCTGAAAATCGCTATTGCAGTTTTGTATGGGCCTACTTTGCATGTTGATCTGTTTGTTGATGATGTTGATGTTTAATTTTGTTTCCCCGTTATCTTGAGGTTATCTTGAGATGATTTCTGGGCTTTAGTGTCCCCGCGGCCCGGTCCTCGACCAGGCCTCCACCCCCAGGAAGCAGCCCGTGACAGCTGACTAACACCCAGGTACCTATTTTACTGCTAGGTAACAGGGGCATAGAGTGAAAGAAACTCTGCCCATTGTTTCTCGCCGGCGCCCGGGATCGAACCCGGGACCACAGGATCACAAGTCCAGCGTGCTGTCCGCTCGGCCGACCGGCTCCCGTGTTCAAAGGTCTGCCATGTCTTGATTATGCTGCTTTGAGTCTACACTTTCTGTGTGTGGATTGAAAGGCAAAAAGGATTAAACTGCGGATAAAACTCTGGGGTTTTTGAGGGGCAGTACCCGGTAAAGTGTTTTGGGGTTTACGGTTGATGTTCGGAGTATTTGGGGGTTATTTTACTGAAGATTTTGTTGATTTTGTGGTTGTGTGGATCCGTTTTCCTGTGTAGTGTGTGTGGTGTTTGTCTTTCCTGACGGGGCGAGTCTTTTGTGTTCATTCTAGGTTCTATGTATTGTATAAGTTACAAGGAGTTGTGTTTTACATGTCTTTTTGTGTATGTTAATTGATGGTATTTGGGTAATATGCCTCTCATATGTGTATATGTTTCGGGATTAGTTCCTCTTTTAATACAGGTTTTTAAAGATGAACTCTTATCATTTATGTATGTTGAGTTTTTTATTTTTTCTACCACAGATGTGGCCACACATTTACAATGCTAACCAGCATATATACATTTTCTTCTGTCCTCCATGGACAGGGTTAGAGATGTGTTAAACATATAGTTCAAGGGTTTATTGAACAATCAACCACTGAAGGTGAGTCGGTGCTTTTATGAGTGGACGTATGTGAGTGGACGTGTTTGATGATGTGTACATTGTAAAGTGTACATTATAAAGTGCACTTTAGTGCGACTTATACTGCAGAGGTGAGTTACCTTCACTACCTTGTAACTGGTGAGTCTCACTACCGCAGCACTGAAAGCCTTGTCTCTACATGAGTTTTGTAGAGGTGACTTCACAATTCGCCACACTGGGTACAAATATGTAAGATTCCCCTTGATCATGCTCCTCTTTGCCTATGTTACTGCGTTTAGCACCGCAAGAAGGTTATCTTGAGATGAATTCGGGGCTTAGTGTCCCCGTGGCCCGGTCCTCGACCAGGCCTCCACCCCCAGGAAGCAGCCCGAGACAGCTGACTAACTCCCAGGTACCTATTTACTGCTGGTAACAGGAGCATCAGAGTGAAAGAAACTCTGCCCATTGTTTCTCTCCGGCGCCCGGGATCGAACCCGGGACCACAGGATCACAGGTCCAGTGTTCTGTCCGCCTCAGCCACCGGCTCCCTTAAGTATTTTGTAAGGTAAGCGCTACAGGGTTTGCATAGCTGGCTTCTGTAATTTTAAAGACAGAGGTAAGTTACGGGCTCACCATAGCCCGTGCTACTTGGAACTTTATGTTCCAGGTAGCAAATCTTTAACAACAACAAATTCTGTAATTTGGCAATTACAGAGGCTCTGCAAGTTCTGGGAGTCAAGGGTAACTTTTTCATTTGCTTTGTGTATATTTGGTGTTGGCTAATGGTTACCCTTCGGCAGTTTATACATATATGTTGTTATTTTGTATTTTCAAATAGACATAAGAGTTCATATATCATGTATCTGGACAAAATATTGGTAGAGGGATGGGGTGGTGTGCAAAGTGAGCCAGAAGTGGATCGCAGAGTTTTTTTTTTTTGGTTTTGTGTGTTTTCTGTGATTCTCTGGGAATGGAGGTTATTTCAGTATGTCTTTTGTGTCTTTGATGGGATATGTGTAATTTATCTTTATGTATTTATGTATTGCTTTTTTGTATCGTACATGAAAAGAGAAAAAGTCATGTCTTTCCCGACTTGTTTTTTTCTTTTTTTTATGTATGTGTTCATATTGCAAAGAAAAGTCGTGATAAAGAATTAATTGTTTATTTTTTAAACGACTTCTGCGCGTCAATAAATATTTTGAAACCTGTAATCATCAGTGCTGTAATAATTCCTCAAACGTTTATCATCTCTGAGGTCAATAACCGCCTCTAACCCACAAGAAACAGTGTTGACCCGTGGATTAGATGCGTCTAGATTTATTATTCATATGACAGCTGCTCAATATTTTTGTATCTCTTTATGAATTGCAAGTCTGTGCTCTGCAATCATGTTAATAAACCTGCGAGAGATATGGCCAGTGTTCATCATCCCGATTGGGGCCTCAAAGGCAGAACTCTGGCAGAAGCTTGTTATTGGTTAAAATGGAAGTTAATTTGGTTAAAAGCCTTGAGTAAAGAGCTTATTTTTCGTTGTAGTTTCTCATTTATTCTCTCCCTCTTTTTTTTTTTAACTAAGACTAGGGTTCATAAGGGTTGTCGAATGACGTGCCTAGTGAAACTGCAAGCAAGAGCTGTTATCCTACCTCAGTTCATCTGAAGCTTGCTCCTAGAGACTCATTCATTTCATGAGAATGTACTTTGAAACTATCACATAGGGAAATATCACAAATGAACTATCATATGAGAAACCTGGAGACACTGCTAGCAAGGGCTCTAATCCTACCTCTGTTCAGTTGATATCCACTCCTAGAGACCCATTTAATTAATGAGCCTATTATATGCATCAATAGGAATAAACTTTATTCATTAACAGCATTAGGTAATAATAAGGAACAGGCTGAGCCCGTAATCAACAGTGTGCCAGACCCTTCATATGATCAGTTGATCTGATCTCCTATATACCTGTTGAGCGAACAACTTCCCGATAGGAATGAATGATCGCTGATAGATTGATGTTCTTGAGAAAGGCAGTTCCAGCATGAAGGGTGAGAACCTAGTGCTATGGGTGCCAACTACTGGTTGTCCACGGAGTTGGGCCAGGTGCGGAACTTGGAGAATGTTGGCCTTGTACATAACAGTAAGACCACCGACGTCACGACACTCTCTCTCTCTCTCTCTCTCTCTCTCTCTCCTCTCTCTCTCTCTCTCTCTTGAAGGAAAGCCGTATATGTGTGTGTGTGTTGTGTGTGTGTGTGTGTGTGTGTGTGTGTGTGTGTGTGTGTGTGTGTGTGTGTGTGTGTGTGTGTGTGTGTGTGTGTGTGTGTGTGTGTGTGTGTGTGTGTGTGTGTGTGTGTGTGTGTGTGTGTGTGTGTGTGTGTATTCACCTAGTGTTCTTGCGGGGGTTGAAATCTGCTCGTTCGGCCCGCCTCTCAACTGTCAATCAATCAACTGTAACTACTATTTTTTTCCACACACACACACACCCCCAGGAAGCAGCTCCGTAACAGCTGTCCAACTCCCAGGTACCTATTTACTGCTAGGTAACAAGGGCATCAGGGTGAAAGATGCTTTGCCATTTGTTTCTGCCTGGTCCGTAAATCGAACCCGGGCCAAGAATTGGAGTCCCGGCGCTGTCCGCTCAGCTACCAGACCCCCCTGGTAGCTGGTGACACACACACACCTTGTGTGTTTGTGTGTGTGTGTGTGTGTGTGTGTGTGTGTGTGTGTGTGTGTGTGTGTGTGTGTGTGTGTGTGTGTGTGTGGTGTGGAGAGAGAGAGAGAGAGAGAGAGAGAGAGAGAGAGAGAGAGAGAGAGAGAGAGAGGAGAGAGAGAGAGAGAGAGAGAGAGAGAGAGAGAGTGACACGAAATGTAATGAACTGAAATATTTTTCTTGAATGCGGTTCTCTTGACCAATGTTTATAAAGACCTGCAGAGACGTAATGATATATCTTGAAAGACAAAGAATAAAGGGTGTAATAAGTATATAATGGATAAATGGTGAATAACGAAGAAGATATTAATAACCTAATAAGTACATAAATGCAAAGAAAACCACATCACTCGGACACATCTTCGATATGTTTAAGTTCAGAGAAGATCTGTGTAAATGTGGGATTTGAATTTTGTTGCGATTCATAGGAGAGTGAAGAGAAACTGACGTAGGGGTCGCTATTTGTTTCAAGCGTAGGTTATACATTTATGGAAATGAGTGTGTTCGACTATAAAAATAGAGCTGCCTCGAATGTGTCAATGTTATTTTAAATGTTTCTTTTGTTCTTATGGCCGTATATATTCATCCTTACTCTCTTACTGTCGCTCTCTTTTTAATCCTTCTTTTCTCTTACTTTTTTCCTCTCTTACCCCATCTTTGTCTTTCTCTTATATCCTCTCTCCTCTCTGCTCTCTCTCTCTCTCTCTCTCTCTCTCTCTCTCTCCTCTCTCTCTATCCTTGAATCCTTGTCTCTGTTATATCCCATCTCCACTGCACCATTCTTTTACTCCACCTCTCTCTCTCTCCTCTCTCTCTCTCTCTACTTTCTCCTTCCACTCTCGTGATCCTATTACTGCATCTACCAATCCTCTCTCTCTCTCACCCTCTGTCTTCCACCTCCTTGCTCGACCTCACCCTCTCTTTTATTTCCTCGTATGGACTTTTGACTCCCATTCTCTCTCTCCCACCCACTCTCTATCACTCTCTCTCCCTTATACTCTCTCTCACACACTGGTCGCCACCACCTGCCCCCTGACGAAACCATGTTATCAGCTTTAGGCGCGAGGGCCGGGAGCCTCCTGTAGACAGATGGCTTCTTGGAACCCGAGACAGATGGATCAGAAGCCTTGCACTATGGACAGATGGCTTCTTGGAACAATGGCCAAGCGGAACAGGAGCTTCACAATGTGGAAAGGTGGAGACTTCTTGCTTAATAAAACACAAAAGACCAACACTATGTCTGGGTAATAATTTGGAATATTCTCAATAAGTTATAATTTTTAAAAGTATACAAACGCAATTTTCTTTCACGTTAATGAATTTATAATTGTCCCCATATTGATTAGATTTTCGAGCAAATATTTATTTTTTACAAGTCATCGGTCGAGAAACATTTGTGAAGGGTACGGAGATAACTTTAACTTGTATATTAAAGCTTGATCCCACATCCAATGACGATATCACCAGCAATTGAATGTTATCATCCTGTGAGAGATAACAAACACCTTTGTGCCTGGCCTAACTTATCTAGCTGATTAGCCAATTTGAGTCTTGCGATTGGGGGACACACGCGAATGGCAGAAAGTTTTTTTTTAAACGTGACTATTCTCTGTGTTTGCATTAAACTTGGGCTGAACTCTTTTTGGTGAAACTTATCGTTTGTACGTGATCGCTTCAACATTACGGGTTGAACACCAAGTGCTGGAAATTATGAGGTTTTTGGTAAAGTATGTTTAAATGCGGTGCTCTGTCTTCGCTCCTTTGGTCCTGTCTCGTGTCTCGGTCCTTTGATCCTGTCTCGTCGACGTCTGTACGTCGCTCACTTTCCCACTGTCGAGAACAGGACAAAAAGTTTGGCTAATCGAAGTGTTCATGCTGCCAATGACAGCTGTTTCCCAGGACGGGTCCACCACACTCGCCTTCCCTCCTCTGCCTGTGAACCGGACTGGTTTAAGAAAAAGTTCCCGGGTATCGAACCTGGATATTTGGTGCAGCCGACCGCCCCGCTAACTAATGCGCTTCATGCCGTCTTCGAACGTCTTTGGTGGAAAATATATTTACAACGAGCACGGCTGCACTAAGCCTTATAGAGCACAAGAGCAGTGAGCCCACCTAGAACAAGCAACTGAGCCCACAACACGCTCAATGTTTAATACTCTGGCCACATTGAGGCAACTTGAGCTGTCACTCTGAATCTCATAATAGCACGGTCAACTAAGTTCCACCAGAAAGCTCAGTCCACTGAGCCCCAATTAGATCAGTCACATTGAGCTCTAATAGAGCACGGCACACTAAGCCCATAGTTTAGGGCTCTCAACCATTTTGGTGACAATATGTAACACTTCACAACTGAGTTTATAGTCGTTCTTCGTTTATTTTCCTCAGCGCGTTCGAGGTAATCACACTGGAATGTTT
>WNGS01163002.1:12664072-12677239 GCA_020271785.1 Procambarus virginalis | reverse complement strand
TATGTATTCTCTCTCCTGCATTTTACTGAATTCCGATTTTTATATTTTAAATGGGCCCAATAATTTAGATATTTTATTGTGTAGATTATAGCAGTAAAGATCTTTGCACGTTTTGCCCCACTTTACTCACCTAGTGGATTCAGGTTGACTCTGCTCATTGGTCCCGCCTCTCAACTGTCAATCAACTGATGTAAAAATTCCTGAGCCTACTGGGCTTATCATATCTACATTTGAAACTGTGCATGGAGTCAGCCTTCACCACATCACTGCCTAATGCATTCCATTTGTTAACTACTCTGACACTGAAAAAGTACTTTCTAACGTCCCTGTGGCTCATTTGGGAACTCAGTTTCCACCTATGTCACCCTGTTCGCGTACCACCCGTGTTAAACAGTTTTATGCTTATCAATACCTATGAGAATTTTACAGGTTGTGATCATGTCCTCCCCCTTACTCTTGTGTCTTCCAGAGTCGTGAGGTGCATTTCTCGCAGCCTTTTCTTCGTATCCTCATACCTCTAAGTTTTGGGACTAGTCTAGTGGCATACCTCTGAACTTTTTCCAGCTTCATCTAATGTTTGACAACGGTACGGGCTCCATGGGGCTGCATACTCAGGATTGTGTGTGTGTGTGTGTGTGTGTGTGTGTGTGTGTGTGTGTGTGTGTGGTGTGTGTGTGTGTGTGTGTGTGTGTTGTGTGTGTGTGTGTGTGTGTGTGGTGTGTGTGTTTGTGTGTGTGTGTGTTGTGTGTGAGTGTGTGTGTGTGTGTGTGTGTGTGAGTGTGTGTGTGTGTGTGTGTGTGTGTAGAATGTGTAAGAACTGTTTAATTATACCCTGAAATCCAAGAACTGACTGACTTTAAATCAGATTCTCATTTGTACTCGATGGTATGCTTATTCAAATTTTATTTCTCAAACACAACAATAACATTTAATACTACTTGATCATGATAATGCTACTTGATAATGCCTTGGTCGCCTTACACTTATATTTCATGCTTAGAGAGAGTGTGAGGGCGAAGAGGGAGAGGGGAGGGGGAAGAGCGAGAGAGAGAGAGAGAGAGGAGAGCCAAGCAGAAGGAAGAGTAATAATTAGTAATTAAAACAATTATTATTAAATTATTATTATAATAATAATATAACTAATTAATAATTATTACTCTTCCTTCTGCTTGGTCTTGAAGGAAGCCGGCCTCGGTGAAAGAGGGCTGTGACGAGCCCTGCTTCAGGAGGCTGGGGTAGTTCTTGTCCTTGCTGGGGTGGTTCTTGTCCGGCCCCGACCAAGGCGGCTCCGGGTTTGGAGTCCCTGTGCCTTCTTTTACCAACTTCGAGGTTAACTCCAGAGCTGGAGCCCGTAGGGCACTTCGTTGTTGTCTTCAACCTCATTCTAACAGTTCCTGCGACGGCACTGGAACCAATCGTATTGGCGTTTGCCTTTCCATGGAGACTTTCGGCGCCGTGGAGAGAGGGGGGACCTGCTGCATGGGTAACAGCTTCTCCCCAGTATCAGCCTACCCTGGCTTTGCACCCTGGTGAGGCCACTACGACCGACAACCAGAGCGCAACTCTATAGTTTCCTGAGACTGGTAGATACCTACTACAACCACACAACCATGGATGTAACATTTCAATCACCTGGGGCACAGGAGGTAGAATTTAAAAATTACTTTGCTAGGGAAAAGCATTTAATACAAAAATATTAATTTTTGGAGTTTGTTGTATTAAATTTTAAATGCGTTGTATTAATGCGAAGCAAGGAACAGAGACTGCATTGCCTGCGTCCTCATCCAGTTTTATATAATTATATTTTGACAATATATAATAAAACACGAATAAACAAACATTTTTGTCTGAGAGTAAGTAATTACCACGGCACTTGAGCCTCCCCAACCCACTGTCTGCACGCTACATTATTGATAATTAGTAATCAAATAAGCACAAATACATTACATGAGGAGTTTCAATCCCATAAGAACGTTACGTTGTGGGTTCCTACACCATTTCCCGGATCTCTAAGGGGGTTCATGAAGGCATCCTCGGCCCCCGCTCTCTCACTCACCATCCTTGGCAAATTTGATTGTGAATGTTGGGTGGGAACGCATCGTAATGCGTTAGAGTTTATACCTTACTGTGTGAACCTGTAGACACACACACTCGTCCCCTTAACCCGCCTCCCAACAGGTTTCAATACCACTAACTGGCGTTTGTTTGGAACCTTTTGCTGTCAATATAGAAAATTACAGGACTAGCTACAGGGACATATATACCGTGAGGTGTATACCTTGCTTTCCGGTGAGTTTACTGAGTTTACACTGAGTTTACTTTAGTAATACATTCCTGGGTAAAGTATACCTGCTGGTTGACCAGTAGGCTGTTGTGGTGGCCTTAATAATCCCTCAGCGGTTGATAAACCGGAAATTTAACGTCAGTCCCATCCAGGAAATGTCTGTCACGGTGAGGTTCGGCCTGAGTGGTATTGGTGTAGAGTGTTCGGTACTCTACACCTTGTCTTATGTGGCGCTGGGTTGATTCTGAAGATTACTTCAGGAGGGGTGTTGGGTTATTCATTTATTTTGCACCCCTATATTCATCCTGTGAGTGGTAGTGGACACTATACCCATCCTGTGAGTGGTAGTGGACACTATACCCATCCTGAGTGGTAGTGGACACTATACCCATCCTGTGAGTGGTAGTGGACACTATACCCATCCTGTGAGTGGTAGTGGACACTATACCCATCCTGTGAGTGGTAGTGGACACTATACCCATCCTGTGAGTGGTAGTGGACACTATACCCATCCTGTGAGTGGTAGTGGACACTATACCCGTCCTGTGAGTGGTAGTGGACTTCCTAACCCTCTTGTGAGTCGTATTGGACCCCATACACATTCTGTGAGTGGTAGGGGACCCCATATACATCCTGTGAGTGGTAGGGGACCCCATACACATCCTGTGAGTGGTAGGGGACCCCATCCATTCTGTGAGTGGTAGGGGACCCCATACACATCCTGTGAGTGGTAGGGGACCCCATACACATCCTGTGAGTGGTAGGGGACGCCATACACATCCTGTGAGTGGTAGCAGGAAAGGTTACAGAGACACACACACTGGACTCGAGAACTGAGCCTCCATATTAAGTTTAGCTTAGCAAGTTAGAGATCTGATCATCCAGCTGCAGTTTGTTAACATATCCATCGCCTTTTTGCAGTTTATCAAATTTACATTACTGTGGCTTCCAATAGGCACTAACACAACGAATTAGAGTTTTAGTTAGTTTAATTAGTTATTTTTTATTATGAACCCAAGTGATTTTTAAAATCAGAAATTTGTCTTATGTGGTGAGGGTAATGGTTGTTTATAAAAAATTATGCATATTTAATGAATCCGAAATAGCTTGATATGTCTACTCTTTGGAGCCGGGTGGTGGAATCGAACGAGGGTCCTGGGTCACACCAGGACGAGAGTGATTCCTGGGCAGAATGAGAAATTTAGCACATTTTGTGGCTAAATTTGCTGGGGATCAGGAGACTGTTGTGGGTGTCTCAGGTAAAGTTGGGTAGGTAATGGAATTTTACAGACTGTAATGGAGAGGGAATTTTCCACTACATGTCTGTAACGAAGAATATACCTGCAATGAGGAAGAAAAAATAGGCAATTCTAATGAATTTCCCACACGTGAAATGGGCAATTCTAATGAAAACGTTTAATGTATGTTCAAAGGGGAAGCAATTAATTCAATAAATTCAATGTAATGATCAAACAACATGTACATTATTAATGATTATTCACTATGAAAAATGCTGTCATACACAGACAATTAACATGGAAATGTTATCTTTTAGAGGCATTGAACTTTTTACTACACAATTATTTTGAGGAAGAATTTTGAAACAAATTACTACGTGCATTCCCATATATTTGCAGCACAAACAAGAAAATGTATATATTATGGAAAATTCGTCACACACTCAATATTTTCCTAAAAACAGGTGAGAGACTGATATATCTTGAGGTTATCTTGAGATGATTTCGGGGCTTTAGTGTCCCCGCGGCCCGGTCCTCGACCAGGCCTCCACCCCCAGGAAGCAGCCCGTGACAGCTGACTAACACCCAGGTACCTATTTCACTGCTAGGTAACAGGGTGGGTATGGGTACCAAACTGATGGGTATTGTATCAACTTCCTCGTTCATCTATGCCACAGGGAGGAAGAACCTCTTGCTGTTTGTCTCAAGAACTCGATTCTCATCTCACCCAAGCACTTGAGCTGGACGGTAGAGCGACGGTCTCGCTACATGCAGGTCGGCGATCAATCCCGAACGTCCAAGTGGTTGAGCACCATTCCTTCCCACCGTCACATCCCAAAACATTATCCTGACCCTTTCAAGTGCTATATAGTCGTAATGGCATGGCGCTTTCTCTTGACAGTTACCTTTCCTTCCTCTCTCTCTCTCTCTCTCTCTCTCTCTCTCTCTCTCTCTCTCTCTCTCTCTCTCTCTCTCTCTCTCTCTCTCTCTCTGGCTTTCTGCCCTCGTTGTGTTGAATATTAGCCTTGTAAACGATGTTTATGATTATGATAAGCTAAGATAAGCTTAGATAAACTAAGATAAGTTCAACAGCTTAGAATAGCTCTTAACAAAACATTGAGAAGGTATAGTCAACCCATCAACAGATTCCTTGATCAAAAGATTAACACCAGTAACAAGGCTATTAAGCATTTACACACTCCAAAGAGTGTACAGGAATATACAAAGGAAAAGTGTAAACCACTTCACTTTGTAAACACACTGCGAGTCTACGTTAGTCCTAGACAATACCCAGAACTAATGTATTCTTTCAGCGCGGTCAGTAAGTACTTTTGTTTACAAAATGACCCTCCAGAGGTTGACAGGTCGTAAGCCAAACACCAGATGAAAACCGAGACTCTCGAGCCCGTCAGAGGCATCACAAAGTATCTCTATAATTAATCACACACACACACACACTATGTGGACATGTCTACACAACACCTCACGTCACACAGCTGTCTCAAAGAAATGATTAGTCAACTTTGCAGGGGGGGGAGCTTTTCTTTGTACGTATGTTGATGGTCACCTCTAACTGCCCTACAAACCCTCATGTTGCACTTTGACAAAGTGTGGCAACATCAGAGGCAAGAAACTCACACTCCTTCAGCAGCTTTGCAACTCACAAATTCGATTTAAGAAAAGTATCTTTTTAGTGTTAATCAGGAAATGTTAAATATATATATGGCAGGTTTATGAATGTTTATAAGAGCCTGACAGTGTTTCAAATAGATTGTGCATCGTGCATAATGAAGTGATTCGAGAATTTTTACATTCTGTTAGATTGTACATTTACATTGGTGAATAAGATTATAAATCACTTTATCAGGTTTGTCAATTGTGTTGGCTTTAAGTGGGATGGTCGTGTTGAGTGTGATGGTCATGTTGGGTGTGTTGGTCATGTTGAGTGTGATGGTCATGTTGGGTGTGTTGGTCATGTTGGGTGTGTTGGTCATGTTGAGTGTGATGGTCATGTTGGGTGTGTTGGTCATGTTGAGTGTGATGGTCATGTTGAGTGTGTTGCCACAATCTTGGTGTACTGATTGTGACGGTCATGTTGAATATGTTGGGTCTGAATGAGTAGTACGCGTTGAGCGTTGGAACTGAGTGAAAATGAGTGAGACACTGAGTGGGAATGAGTGAGACACCGAGTGAGAATGAGTGAGACACCGAGTGTGAATGAGTGAGACACCGAGTGAGAATGAGTGAGACACCGAGTGAGAATGAGTGAGACACCGAGTGTGAATGAGTGAGACACCGAGTGAGAATGAGTGAGACACCGAGTGTGAATGAGTGAGACACCGAGTGAGAATGAGTGAGACACCGAGTGATAAGGAGAAACCGAGTGAGAATGAGTGAGACACCGAGTGTGAATGAGTGAGACACCGAGTGAGAATGAGTGAGACACCGAGTGAGAATGAGTGAGACACCGAGTGAGACACTGAGTGTCAATGACATAAGTGAATGCAGAGTACATGTTGAGTGTGAATACACCGAATGTGAAGGATATGTTGTGTGAACCAAAGAGATGATAGAAACCATTTTGAAACCGTAAGAATGAGACAAATTGAAGGCACAGGTTGTAGAAGCCACCTCTGCCCAAAAGATCACGAATAGTTTCGTTAAAAACCTTCCTAAGGAGTATATGCATTAGACAACCGGCTGCTGGAAAAGCAAGGGGCCCAGTAGCTGCAGCTCGACTTTGAAGGCACCAGTTAGTTAAGCCAAATACGTGCATACACTCATGTATTCTCAGCAAAAAAGATACTAATAACAAGGATGGTCATAAGAGAGTGAAGAGAAAATAGTGAAGTGAGAGAGAGAGAGAGAGAGAGAGAGAGAGAGAGAGAGAGAGAGAGAGAGAGAGAGAGAGAGAGAGAGAGAGGATAAGCACCAGAGAGTGAAAAAACAACAATTCTGAGAGACACAGTTCCGAGTGTGTGTATTCACCTAGTTGTTCTTGGGGGGGTTGAGCTTTGCTCTTTCGGCCCACCTCTCAACTGTCAATCAATCAACTGTAACTAACTTCTAACTAATTATTCCCCCCCCCCCCACACACATACCCACAGTAAGCAGCTCCGTAACAGTTGTCTAACGCATCAGGATGATAGAAACTCTGCCCATTTTGTTTCTGCCATCACCGGGGATCGAACCCGGACCCTAGGATTACGAGTCCAGAGCGCTGTCCACTCAGCCACCGGCCCCTGTGTGTGTGTGTGTGTGTGTGTATGTTTACATGAGTGCACGAGTACATAGGCCTTGCTTGTGTGATCATACCTCTTGGTGTGCATCGTTTCTCTTGATAAGAAAAAAAGCCATAGAGGGTATTGTATGCCATGTTTCCGAGAATGAATACCATCCCCCCACACAGTATACACAGCTCCAGGCGACACCGTTAGGGAAATGACGACCCCTCATCCCTTCCCCTGAAACAACATTCAGTGAGGAGAACACAGGAGGGAGGCTCCTGCCCGCTATAGTGGAGCCTCGGGGATGTCCGCCCAGCACGCTATACTAGTGAGACAAAGACAGACTCTGTCCCCAGCTGGAGGACACACCCGTGCCACTGGGGGCTTTGCCGCTACGGAGTGCTGGGCTCGCTTTGACGGTTTTGCGTGATAGCCACACTCAGGGTCTGGTTATAGCCACACTTAGGGTCTGGTCATAGCCACACCCAGGGTCTGGTTATAGCCACACTCAGGGTCTGGTTATAGCCACACCCAGGGTCTGGTTATAGCTACACTCAGGGTCTGGTTATAGCCACACTCAGGGTCTATTTATAGCCACACCCAGGGTCTGGTTATACCCACACCCAGGGTCTGGTTATACCCACACCCAGGGTCTGGTTATACCCACACCCAGGGTCTGGTTACAGCCACACCCAGGGTCTGGTTACAGCCACACCCAGGGTCTGGTTATACCCACACCCAGGGTCTGGTTATACCCACACCCAGGGTCTGGTTACAGCCACACCCAGGGTCTGGTTATACCCACACCCAGGGTCTGGTTATACCCACACCCAGGGTCTGGTTATACCCACACCCAGGGTCTGGTTATACCCACACCCAGGGTCTGGTTACAGCCACACCCAGGTATGATCACCAGATATTATCTTCCTTGGAGATTTCAATTTACCGAGTCTAAGATGGAGAATGGCAAACACAAATATCATAGCAGGGAATGACCCGGGAAATAACCAGCCACAGGTCAGAGAACTTTTGAGATTCTGTGACAAATTCTCGCTCAATCAACAGATTACAGAACCAACTAGGAACGAAAACACACTAGACTTGTTATTCACAAACAATGATGAACTAATCAGAGACATAACAATCTCAGATACTTCATACTCAGACCATAAGCTCATTGAAGTGCGAACTAGCATAAATAACGGTAGTAGATCTAAGAGACCCAACAAGCGAGAAGGAATATTCAATCAATTCAATTTCAACAATAAGAGGATTGACTGGGAAAAAATAAATGTAGACCTTTCAACCATTCAATGGGAGACGGTCTTAAGCGACAAAACTCCCACACAGGGAATAGCTCAACTGACAGCTGAAGCTTACAAGGTCTGCTTGAAGCACGTGCCGGTGAGGAGGGGCAGAAAGAGGAACACTCTAGAAAGAGAACGCAGACGACTGTACAGGAGAAGGAAAAAAATAACGGAAATGCTTCGGCAGACACAACTATCACAAGCAAGGAAAATAAGCCTAAGCAGGGAGATCGAAGAAATCGAACAAACGTTGAAGCGATCATATGAGTCTGAGGAAATGGAATTGGAACAGAGAGCTATACAAGAGATAAGGAAAAATCCGAAATATTTTTTCACATACGCTAAATCAAAATCCAAAACCTCGACCAGTATTGGACCGTTAATTACAAATGAAGGTACGTACACAGAGGACAACAAAGAGATTAGTGAAATTCTAAGAAGCCAGTATGAGGCTATGTTTAGCACACCAATTAACAACATGAAAGTTGATGACCCAGACAGCTTCTTTATGAATGACATTCAAGCTGCAGATAATATAACGGATATTACCACAAACTCGGAAGACTTTGAAAGAGAAATTGACAATATGCCCATGCACTCAGCCCCTGGGCCTGACTCATGGAATTCAATATTCATAAAGAAATGTAAAGTACCAGTAGCGAGAGCACTCAGCGTAATATGGAGAAAGAGCCTGGATACAGGGGAGATACCAGCAGCACTTAAATCTGCAGATATAGCTCCGTTGCACAAGGGGGGGAGTAAAGCCTTGGCAAAAAATTATAGGCCAGTTGCACTAACATCACACATAATAAAAGTGTTTGAAAGAGTGATTAGGAATCAAATTTCTAGTTTTATGGAAAACAATGAATTGCACAATCCAGGACAACATGGATTTAGAGCGGGAAGATCCTGTCTGTCACAGTTACTCAACCACTATGACAAAATCACAGAAGCCCTAGAAGAAAAGCAAAATGCAGATGTTGTATACACAGACTTTGCAAAGGCTTTCGACAAATGTGACCATGGGGTGATAGCTCACAAAATGAGGTCAATGGGAATAACTGGAAAAGTAGGACGCTGGATACTCAATTTCCTGTCGAACAGAACACAAAGAGTAACAGTCAATCAGATAAAATCGAGTCCAAGCGATGTTAAAAGCTCTGTACCTCAAGGTACAGTCCTTGCACCGCTACTGTTCCTTATTCTCATATCTGATATAGACAAAAATACACGTCACAGCTTCGTGTCATCCTTCGCAGATGACACAAAAATCAGCATGAAAATTACCTCTGCTGAAGACATTGAAAAACTACAAACAGATGTCAACAAAGTTTTCGATTGGGCAGCAGAAAATAATATGATGTTTAACAGTGATAAATTTCAGGTACTCAGGTACGGCAAAAATGAGGATCTGAAACATAATACAGGGTACAAAACACAATCAAATCTTCCCATAGTAGAAAAACAGCATGTCAAGGATTTGGGAATAATGATGTCCGACGATCTAACGTTTAGGGAGCATAACCAAGCAAATATCGCATCAGCCAGAAAAATGATCGGATGGATTACGAGAACTTTCAAATCCAGGGATCCCATCACAATGGTTGTACTCTTCAAGTCACTTGTGTTGTCCCGTCTCGAATACTGCTCAGTACTCACTTCCCCCTTCAGAGCAGGAGAGATTGCTGAAATAGAGGGAATACAGAGAACATATACGGCACGCATAGACGAGATAAAACACCTAAATTATTGGGATCGTCTCAAAGCTCTCCAAATGTACTCTCTAGAAAGGAGACGAGAGAGATACCAAATAATATACACGTGGAAAATACTGGAGGGCCAGGTCCCAAATCTACACAGTAAAATAACAACGTACTGGAGTGAACGATATGGAAGAAAATGCAAGATTGAACCAGTGAAGAGCAGAGGTGCCATAGGCACAATCAGAGAACACTGTATAAACATCAGAGGTCCGCGGTTGTTCAACGTCCTCCCAGCGACTATAAGAAATATTGCCGGAACAACCGTGGACATCTTCAAGAGAAAACTGGACTGTTTCCTAAGAGAAGTCCCAGATCAGCCGGGCTGTGGTGGGTATGTGGCTCTGCGGGCCGCTCCAAGCAACAACCTGGTGGATCAAACTCTCACAAGTCGAGCCTGGCCTCGGGCCGGGCTTGGGGAGTAGAAGAACTCCCAGAACCCCATCAACCAGGTACCAGGTACCCACACCCAGGGTCTGGTTATACCCACACCCAGGGTCTGGTTATACCCACACCCAGGGTCTGGTCATAGCCACACCCAGGGTCTGGTTATACCCACACCCAGGGTCTGGTTATACCCACACCCAGGGTCTGGTTATACCCACACCCAGGGTCTGGTTATACCCACACCAGGGTCTGGTTCTAGCCACACCCAGGGTCTGGTTATACCCACACCCAGGGTCTGGTTATACCCACACCCAGGGTCTGGTCATAGCCACACCCAGGGTCTGGTTATACCCACACCCAGGGTCTGGTTATAGCCACACCCAGGGTCTGGTTATACCCACACCCAGGGTCTGGTTATAGCCACACCCAGGGTCTGGTTATACCCACACCCAGGGTCTGGTTATAGCCACACCCAGGGTCTGGTTATACCCACACCCAGGGTCTGGTCATAGCCACACCCAGGGTCTGGTTATACCCACACCCAGGGTCTGGTTATACCCACACCCAGGGTCTGGTTCTAGCCACACCCAGGGTCTGGTTATACCCACACCCAGGGTCTGGTTATAGCCACACCCAGGGTCTGGTTATACCCACACCCAGGGTCTGGTTATAGCCACACCCAGGGTCTGGTTATAGCCACACCCAGGGTCTGGTCATAGCCTGGTTGATACCTGGTTGATACCTGGTTGATGGGGTTCTGGGAGTTCTTCTACTCCCCAAGCCCGGCCCGAGGCCAGGCTTGACTTGCGAGAGTTTGGTCCACTAGGCTGTTGCTTGGAGCGGCCCGCAGGCCCACATACCCACCATAGCCCGGCTGGTCCGGAACTCCTTGGAGGAATAAATCTAGTTTCCTCTTGAAGATGTCCACGGTTGTTCCGGCAATATTTCTTATGCTTGCTGGGAGGACGTTGAACAACCGCGGACCTCTGATGTTTATACAGTGTTCTCTGATTGTGCCTATGGCACCCCTGCTCTTCACTGGCTCTATTCTGCATTTTCTTCCATATCGTTCACTCCAGTACGTTGTTATTTTACTGTGTAGATTTGGGACCTGACCCTCCAGTATCTTCCAGGTGTATATTATTTGATATCTCTCTCGTCTTCTTTCTAGTGAGTACATTTGGAGAGCTTTGAGACGATCCCAATAATTTAGGTGCTTTATCGCGTCTATGCGTGCCGTATATGTTCTCTGTATTCCCTCTATTTCAGCAATCTCTCCTGCTCTGAAGGGGGAAGTGAGTACTGAACAGTACTCAAGACGGGACAGCACAAGTGACTTGAAGAGTACAAGCATTGTGATGGGATCCCTGGATTTGAAAGTTCTCGTAATCCATCCTATCATTTTTCTGGCTGTCGCAATATTTGCTTGGTTATGCTCCCTAAACGTTAGGTCGTCAGACATCATTATTCCCAAATCCTTTACATGCTGTTTTCCTACTATGGGCACATTTGATTGTGTTTTGTACCCTGTATTATGTTTAAGGTCCTCATTTTTACCGTACCTGAGTACCTGGAATTTATCACTGTTAAACATCATATTATTTTCTGATGCCCAGTCGAAAACTTTATTAATATCAGCTTGAAGTTTTTCAATGTCTTCAGCCGAGGTAATTTTCATACTGATTTTTGTGTCGTCTGCAAAGGATGATACGAAGCTGTGACTTGTATTTTTGTCTATATCTGATATGAGAATAAGGAAAAGCAGCGGTGCAAGGACTGTACCCTGAGGTACAGAGCTTTTAACTGCACTTGGACTAGATTTTATATGGTTGACCGTTACTCGCTGAGTCCTGTTTGACAGAAAACTGAGTATCCAGCGTCCTACTTTACCGGTTATTCCCATTGACTTCATTTTGTGTGCTATCACGCCATGGTCACATTTATCGAAAGCCTTTGCGAAGTCCGTGTATATCACATCAGCATTCTGTTTTTCTTCTAATGCCTCAGTGACTTTATCGTAGTGCTCAAGTAGCTGTGAGAGGCACGATCTTCCCGCTCGAAATCCATGTTGGCCTGGGTTGTGAAGGTCATTGGTCTCCATGAAATTGGTGACCTGACTCCTAATCACTCTCTCAAATACTTTTATTATGTGCGATGTTAGTGCAACTGGTCTATAATTCTTTGCCAATGCTTTGCTCCCTCCCTTGTGTAGAGGGGCTATGTCTGCTACTTTAAGTGCATCTGGTATCTCCCCCGTGTCCAAGCTCTTCCTCCACACTATACTGAGTGCCTGTGCTACCGGCACTTTGCATTTCTTTATAAATATTGAATTCCATGAGTCTGGACCTGGGGCCGAGTGCATGGGCATGTTTTCAATTTCTCTTTCAAAATTTAGTGCGCTCGTGTTGATATCAGTTATATTTACAGGGGTTTGGATATCCCGCATAAAGAAATTGTCTGGATCTTCTACTTTCATGTTGTTTATTGGAGTGCTAAACATGTCCTCATACTGCTTTTTTAGGATTTCACTAATTTCTTTGTCATCCTCCGTGTATGAACCTTCACTTGTACGAATAGGTCCAATACTGGCAGTAGTTTTTGCTTTTGATTTCGCATATGTGAAGAAGTATTTTGGATTTTTCTTTATTTCCTGAATTGCTTTCTGTTCTAACTGCCTTTCTTCAGTTTCATATGAGTGTTTCAATTTCCGCTCGATTTCTTCAATCTCCCTATTTAAATTATTCCTTCTTTGACGGGAAATTCGTGTCTGCATAAGCAGTTCCGTTATTCTTTTCCTGCGTTTATAGTGTCTTCTGCGTTCTCTTTCTACGTTGGATCTCTTTCTGGCTTTCCTCAAAGGAACATGTTTCAGACAGACTTGATACGCTTCCGAAGTCAGTTTTCTATTCCTTCTGTAGGACTTTTTACTTAAAACAGTTTCCCATGGAATGTTTTTAAGTTCCC
>WNGS01163002.1:12645984-12663898 GCA_020271785.1 Procambarus virginalis | reverse complement strand
AAATCGGGCCTTGCATAGTAGGGTAGGCTGAGAAGTGCGTTCTGGCTACTAGGTACGACATATATATATATATATATATATATATATATATATATATATATCTATATATAATATATATATATATACTATATATATATATTATATATATATATATCTATTATATATATATCTATATATATATATATATATATATCATATATATACTATATATGTCGTACCTAGTAGCCAGAACGCACTTCTCAGTCCCTACTATGCAAGGCCCGATTTGCCTAATAAGCCAAGTTTTCATGAATTAATTGTTTTTCGACTACCTAACCTACCTAACCTAACCTAACCTAACTTTTTCGGCTACCTAATTTAACGTAACCTAACCTATAAAGATAGGTTAGGTTAGGTTAGGTAGGGTTGGTTAGGTTCGGTCATATGTCTACGTTAATTTTAACTCCAATAAAAAAAATTGACTCTCATACATAATGAAATGGGTAGGTTTATCATTTCATAAAAAAAAATTTGAGAATATATATTAATTCAGGAAAACTGGCTATTAGGCAATTCGGGCCTTGCATAGTAGGCTTGAGAAGTGGTTCTGGCTACTAGGTACGACATATATATATATTATAGATAATATATATATATATATATATCTATATATATATATATATATATAAATATATATGTATGTTATGTATGTATGTGTGTGTGTGTGTGTGTGTCTTGTTAAATATGACCGAAAAGGTAAGATTAATAATTTAATAATTCTAACGCGAATTTTCTCAATATTTCTTGTTTCTTTTCACTGTCGATAGTAATTGAAAAATCAATTCTCCAAATTAATTTTATTTCTAGTCTGACGCGACGCCTGAACACGTTTTCGTAATAACTTATTACATTTTCAAAGACTTTAGTTTCCACACACAACTGTAACCTGTAATGTTGTTGTTTCAGATTTAGCTACTCAGAACGAAGTGTCCGTGTAGCACGGGCTATGGTGAGCCCGTAAAAGTGTAACCTGTAAACACACATCCATACTTATACTCGCATTTGGGTGAAGGTGATATGGGTACAAAAGTTTTGGGTGAGGTGATTGCCATTTAAACAAGATAGAACACGAACCAATGGGTAGAACACGTTATAATAACGATTAGTTATGTCTCATGAATATCGTCCTCAATATATTAGATGGGTTGCATGGGTTCCTTGCCTAACTACTGTGTTCACATCAACATTCACGACACACAAGTTCCTGCCTGCAACCCTCAACTTCGATTGAATTTGCATGTTGAATTGAGAACAACGAATGAAGGGTTCATGGTATTGCAAGCAATTTGTATGGAGGTAAATGGAGCAGGAAAATCATTGGGATTAGACAGATGTTAGGCCTTAAGCTCAACTCATGGTTTTAAACAGGTTTCAGACTTAAGCCAAACTCATGTCCTGTTGGCCTCATGTTAACACCTGTCTAATCCCATGAGTTAAGCGTTCAGTCTTTTGATTTACTCATAACATTAAGGTTCGGCGGTTTGTAGGTTCACTCATGGCATGCTGACAGCTGGAGTGTCAGCATAGAGCTTATAACAGTGACATAATGCTGACAGTGAAGAACAGTAGTTAAAAACAATGCTTAATAAAGTAAATACACCTCAGAAAATAATGGAAACAATAGGAAATAAGTCAATAATATAAATAGAATAAATAAATAAAATAGTATATAATAATCTAAAAAGCATATAATAATCAAACAAAATAACATCACCACAGATACCACAACTGATATAGACAGTACTGTCTACAGAGTGCTGTGGACCCCGTCACTTGCCGTCTAATCACCTGCTATTAAAAGCAATTTGACAGGGAATTTGTAAGACATTATAACTAATTAGAGGAAGGGTTATGCAGAGGGGCCCTCAGCGTGCGATAATAATTCACTTAGGTAAAATGATCCTCGAACCACGGGCCCAAAATCGGAAGACCAAATCTCTATCAACCAAGCTACTGAACCCCACAATAGAGGAGGGTCTCACAGGCATGCACTGAAGTCCAACTGAGACTTTAAGTCTCCCTGAGAGCTGCTTGAGCATCGAGGTGTTTGGGATCCACCTCCTGGTCATATGAATTGCTAACCATAATTAATGTGGATAATGACGTTTCTTCTCTCTCTCTCTCTCTCTCTCTCTCTCCTCTCTCCCTCGCTCTCTCTCTCTCTCTCTCTCTCCTCTCTCTCTCTCTCCTCTGAAGTGTTGTGAAGTTTTGTATAGGTTTAGGTTGGTGGCTCGAATTTGTGTTCTTTAGTACCCCTTATTTTGCATGTTTGTGGCAGATGAAGAGCCTGGATGACCACATCCCCCCCCCCCAGCATCCCATCACCCATATCTCCATTTCTCCATCTTCTCTTCCCCATCTTTTTCAACGTCTCCTCTTTCCTCCATCTTCTTTACCTGTATTTTTCTACCAGTCTTTGCAATGCGATTCTTGAGTTAATTATATTATTCTGTGAACCCTTATAATTTTCTTTTGTTCTTCTAAGAACATAAGAATCAGTTTCCTTGATTCTTAGGTTCTAATATATGAACGAGTCTGGGTGGATACAAATAGCAGCTGCCTCGTATGGGTCAATAGGAGCTGCCTCGTATGGGTCAATAGCAGCTGCCTCGTATGGGTCAATAACAGCTGCCTCGTATGGGTCAATAGGAGCTACCTCGTATGGGTCAATAGGAGCTGCCTCGTATGGGCCAATAGGAGCTGCCTCGTATGGGTCAATAGGAGCTACCTCGTATGGGTCAATAGGAGCTACCTCGTATGGGTCAATAGGAGCTGCCTCGTGTGGGTCAATAGGAGCTGCCTCGTATGGGTCAATAGGAGCTGCCTCGTATGGGTCAATAACAGCTGCCTCGTATGGGTCAATAACAGCTGCCTCGTATGGGTCAATAGGAGCTACCTCGTATGGGTCAATAGGAGCTGCCTCGTATGGGCCAATAGGAGCTGCCTCGTATGGGTCAATAGGAGCTGCCTCGTATGGGCCAATAGGAGCTGCCTCGTATGGGTCAATTGGAGCTGCCTCGTATGGGTCAATAGCAGCTACCTCGTATGGGTCAATAACAGCTGCCTCGTATGGGCCAATAGGAGCTTCCTCGTATGGGTCAATAACAGCTTCCTCGTATGGGTCAATAGCAGCTGCCTCGTATGGGCCAATAGGAGCTGCCTCGTATGGGTCAATAGCAGCTGCCTCGTATGGGCCAATAGGAGCTTCCTCGTATGGGTCAATAACAGCTTCCTCGTATGGGCCAATAGCAGCTGCCTCGTATGGGCCAATAGGAGCTTCCTCGTATGGGTCAATAACAGCTGCCTCGTATGGGCCAATAGCAGCTGCCTCGTATGGGCCAATAGCAGCTGCCTCGTATGGGTCAATAGCAGCTGCCTCGTATGGGTCAATAGCAGCTGCCTCGTATGAGTCAATTGAAGCTGCCTCGTATGGACCAATAGGCATTCTGCAGTTTCTTTGAATCTTAAGTTGTTATGCTCTAACCCTTGCAGCAGTGCAACATGAAACGGTACATGCAACAACAATGCACAATTAATCATTGCGAAAATCATTGCAGCTGGAAGGTTAGGTTCGATCCCCGTTGTCCTACAATGAATATCACAAAAAATATTACGCATTTGTGATTTCCTGTTGAAACAATGAATCATAATATTACAAAGAAATACTGGTTAAAAAATAAGGACAAAAATACAGGCGATTAGGAAATGCTGCTTGATAATTCGCGGTTATTAATGAGCATTTCTGGCTTGGTATTTTCCTAGCAATTGTCTTGAAAGAGAGCTGGTGTGCTTAGGACAATGGGGTGGTTTTGGTACAGGAGACCTGCAACGCTTATCATTGCCCCCCATCCCTCCAACCCCCTCAGTATTCAACCCACAACTGGTGCCTAAATCCTAGGGAGCTAATTCTTTCTAGGTGAACAGAGGAATCAGGAGTAAGGAAACCGAGCCAAACGTTTTGTCTTGCAGGAAATTGACTCTTTGAAAATCCCCGAAATTCAAAGTTCCAGTTACATCACCATTGTTTCTTCATGATGTTGGTGTTAATATGCTGTCTCCATGTTAACGTTGAAGTCAGGTTAATATGTGGTCTCCATGTGAATGATGAAGCCAGGTTAATATGTGGGCTCTATGTTAACGTTTAAGCTAATTTAATATGTAGGCTGTTGAGGCTTGTTTAAAGTGTGGGTTGTGTGTTAATTACATAGTACGTTTGAGTTCTGCATTTTCTTAAAAATTAACATTTGATATATAATATGTTTAAGAGCCCCTCAGAGCCACTTTAGTGCTGCGTCTTGCTACCAACGCCGTCGTTCTGTCACCTCGAGCTGTCACAACGTCACAAAAATGATGTACTAATTGCCCGAACCTAACCTAACCTAACCTGACATAATCTAACGTAACCTAACCGATAGACCAACGAATATAAAGCATAACAGCCTGTCAATTTAGCGACTAATGTGTGAAGCATCTTCATGATATATATATATGATATGATTCATGATATCATGATATCTATAGTCGTAATGGTTTGGTGCTTTCTCCTCATAGTTCCCTTATCTTCATGATGCGTTTAGATCCTTTACCATAATAATTAAAGCACAACCCGTCGAGATTGTAACGTCTTAAAAAAAGACATCTCTGTAAATTAAAAAAAAATTATATATATAAATTTAATAATTGAGAGATATAAATAAGGAATTTCATGGTCTTTCGTATGCCCCCAGACAGAGGATTTTGTTTGTATTTTTGTATTTGGTCTCAAAATTAAATTCATGAACAGACTGTCGTAAAGAAACTAATTGTTGGTAACGCAAAACCTCAGCGGAAGGTGCATGCAATACCTTCCTGCCACATTGCAGGTTGATCAAAATGTTGTGTACAAGCGCTTCAAAGAGCCCTTGAACTTTAACATAGCAAATAGTAGCAAAACCAATTCACTCTTGTCAATCCAGTTTAGATACCAATTACGGACTCAGAAACCATGTCGTTGTTGAAATACCCAGACGACGAGGAGAACTGTAGCAGATACCAAGTGAACAAATCCACAAGGACCTTTATGAGGGTTCGAACCTACGGACGGGAAGCTACTTCACCTACTTCATTTATATATCACGCTAGCGTGATTTCTGTGTGTATAGATACCTAGTGCTTGACCCTCTCTTCTGTGGTAGCAACAGAGGGAGAAAATACACCTGATGACCAAGTGATTATTTATGTTGAGATTGCATAATATCGTCATATTCTGCTGCAAGAATTGATTTCAAAACATTTATATTTGTGAATGATAATCTTGACAGTCAGATAACACGTCTGTTGCATATGAGAAACTGTAAAAATCATTGCAGGACGCAAGAATTATGCAACAGGCAGCTCAGACAGGCTTATTGAAAAATATCACCAGCCAGCCAGTACATACTTTCCAGATATTTTCTCAACCTATACCAGAAATGTAATGCTGCCTTGAGTTGTTATATATTTAGAATATTAAGATGGGTATCTGGCAGTGCCCGGAATAGTCTGTTTATCTCTCCCATATTCTCTCTTGTTCCCTTTCTCAAGCCCCCCTCTTCCTTCCTCCCTTTTCTCCATTTTCCCTTCCACACACACACACATACACACACACACACACACACACACACACACACAGACACACACACACACATACACACAAATGGAATGCATTAGGAAGCGATGTGGTGGAGGCTGACTCCATACACAGTTTCAAGTGAGATATGATAGAGCCCAGTAGGCTCAGGAAACTGTACACAGTTGATTGACGGTTGAGAGGCGGGACCAAAGAGCCAGAGCTCAACCCCGCAAGCACAACTAGGTGAGTACAACTAGTGAGTACACACACACACACACACACACACACACACACACACACACACACAGACACACACCACACACACACCACACACACACACACACACACACACACACACACACACACACACACACACACACACACAAATGGAATGCATTAGGAAGCGATGTGGTGGAGGCTGACTCCATACACAGTTTCAAGTGTAGATATGATAGAGCCCAGTAGGCTCAGGAAACTGTACACCTGTTGATTGACGGTTGAGAGGCGGGACCAAAGAGCCAGAGCTCAACCCCCGCAAGCACAACTAGGTGAGTACAACTAGGTGAGTACACACACACACACACACACACACACAGACACCACACACACACACACACACACACACCACACACACACACACACACACACACACACACACACACACACACACACACACAGACACACACACACACACACACACACACGCAGACACACACACACACACACACACACACACACACACACACACACACACACACACACACACCCACACACACACACAGACACACACACACACATACACACACACACACACACACACACACACACACACACACACACACACACACACACACACAGACACACAAGGTGAGTACAAATAGGTGAGTACACACAGACACACACACACACACACACACACACACAACACACCACACACACATACACACACACACACCACGCACACACACACACACACACACACACACACACACACACACATACACACACTATCGGGCCTCGCGGCTGAGTGGACAGCGCTCTGGGGTCGTAGTCCTAAGGGCCCGGGTTGGATTCCCGGCAGAGGTAGAAACAAAGGGGCAAAGTTTCTTTCACCCTTGTGCCCCTGTTCACCTAGCAGTAAATGGGAACCTGCTACGGACTGCGTCCTGGGGATGTATTCACCTAGTTGTGTTTGCGGGGGTTGAGCTCTGCTCTTTCGGCCCGCCTCTCAACTGCCAATCAACTATTTACTAACTACTTTTTTTTCCACACCACACACACCCCAGGAAGCAGCCCGTGACAGCTGAGTAACTCCCAGGTACCTATTTACTGCTAGGTAACAGGGGCATTCAGGGTGAAAGACACTTTGGCCATTTGTTTCTGCCTAGTGCGGGAATCGAACCCGCGCCACAGAATTACGAGAAATGCGCGCTATCCACCAGGCTACCAGGCCCCCATGTGTGTGTGTGTGTGTGTGTGTGTGTGTGTGTGTGTGGTGTGTGTGTGTGTGTGTGTGTGTGTGTGTGCTTACTTAGTTGTGTTTGAGGGGGTTGAGCTCTGGCTCTTTGGTCCCACTTCGGTGTGTGTATGCGTATGTTTGTGCGTATTTGAGTGTGTATATGCATGTATATACATATCTATGTTTAGAATTGCTTCGAGTGGGAGTCTTCATTCATATTATGTTATTATGTATTCATATATTCAGCAAGCTTCCGCCTGACTGTACATATTGCTAATTACACAGTCTAGATTAAATTTACATATTTATGTAAAATTAATATTGAGTTCACTGAGTGAAGGCTTCTTCATATTTACCTGCGGCTGCGTATATTACTAATAGAAAAGCGTGATAGTTGTATACAAAATTACATACTTTGGTATAGAATTGTAAAGACTGTGTATTTATACACCCACAAAAACAAATAAATGTCATTTTTCATACAGAATAAGCAAAATTATCATAATTAAGGTAATACACTTAACACACAAACACCTTTTTCGGGTTAATAATATTTCCCTACTTCGCTCTTATATACATAATTAATACATGTTCTACACATGCGAAACAAGCCTGAATGCCTAACAAGCCTAACAAGCTATTTAGATGAGCATTTTGTTTTAATTAATCTGAACATATAAGCTAGGATTATAAGGCCAGTGTATCATGATCCTAAATCATGATCCTAAATCTTTATCATTTAAGAAAACAATCATGAAATTTAATTTTACAAATACTGTCAATCTAGTAGAAAAATTTCTTGCTGACGCTTACCCGCCAAGCATGCCACGTCGGTAAAAGATATCGTGCCATCAGATAACATGAAATATCTACGCCTGAAAGATAACATGAAATATCTACGCCTGAAAGATAACATGAAATATCTACGCCTGAAAGATAACATAAAATATCTACGCCTGAAAGATAATACTCAATATCTACGCCTGAAAAATAGCATAAATATACAACCTTGAAAGATAACATGAAATATCTACGCCTGAAAGATAACTTTAAATATCTATGCCTGAAAGATATTACCTTTGTCTGTTGTCGAAGTTTTATGCTTTATTAAACAAAAGAAAACCAGCAACATTGTATTTATAAACCTGTGGAAATAAACGAACCAATTACTGATCAGTTGCAAAGGTGTTCCCGTGTTGAAGCGTTATTGAGCCAGTCAACTATTGCCTTTCCATCTTCCCATTTTCCTCTCCACCTTCCTCTTTTGACGAACAAGGGTATAATTCGTCGGCGAGATTCTGGAGGAAAGCATGAAGAGTGTGGAAGAGGGGGAGCCAGAGACGCCCGTAATCACAATGACTATTCTGAAAAGTATGAATAAATAGCGTACGTTACTAGGCCTGCTAGTGGTTGAGGCTCTGGTGGCCCCAGGTGGAATTCCTCAGGGATCATTAATCATTACAATGTTATTGGAAAGATTATGCTTGGTGAGCATTCAGGCTAGGTATACATACTTATTATATCTGAAAACTCACACCCCAAAAGTTCGTCAGTTGTATCTAGTCCTGGGGACCATTCAGGCTTGTTTGCATACTTATATATATTTATGTAAAACTAAGAGAATATCATATCAATAGACAATACATATCCATACTCTAACCGGTTCGGTAATGTTCAATAGGCTACGTAAAACAACACACACACACAACACACACACACACACACACACACACACAAAAAAAAAAAAAAAAAAAAAAAAAAAAAAATGCATTATACGGCCCCAGCATGGAGCCCGTACCTTGTCAAGCACAAGACGAAGCAGGAAAAAGTTCAGAGGAATGTCATTAGGAAAGTCCCAGAACTAAGAGGCATGAGTTACGAGGAAAGGCTGCGTGATCTGCAGTGACACCAGAATAAAACTAAATTCACAGAAAGAAAAATATAATAAAATTGAAAACTTGAAAATCAAATTCAGAAATGATGCATGTCAAAATAAAATAAAAAGTGGATACAGCATTTTTTTATTGAGTATTACTAAAACATTGCACCGTGTAAGAGCGAGACAGTTATTACATTCCTCCCCCACAGTCAACACCAAATTCAATAAAAAAGTGTGTTCCATCAAATGCTGTGTATGTATCGTTTTTTTCCTTAAAATATGAAAATCCATAAACTGCTATTGTTATATATATATATATATATTATATATATATATATATATATATATATATATATATATCTATATCAACAAAAATCAACAAAAATCAACAAAAAAAAAACATCAAAAAACTAAATCAACAAAAATAATAGTTGCAAAATTGGACAACGCTAATTTATACGTGCAATCAATCATGGTGAAAAGACTGGTATTTGACTATCTGATTGACAGGCCGATAATTGACTCATGGTGATTGACGTGCCAACTCGAGGAAAAGTTGACATCCGATAGCTTAGCCAAATGACATTCCACACATCCGAAATTAATTGAAATATAAAAAATCGATAATGCTTATTTGTAGCAAGTGAATAAGTGTTTAAAATGTGATATTAGACACTTGGTCGGTTAATAAAATCCACATGTCACGAAGCATCCATTATCATTAAAAAGTGCAATTCTTCGCAACAAGAGGAGGTATGTAGGCGATGAGTCACAATAACGTGGCTGAAGTATGTTGACCAGACCACACACTAGAAGGTGAAGGACGACGACGTTTCGGTCCGTCCTGGACCATTCTCAAGTCGATTGTGAGAATGGTCCGACCTGCTAAAATCGACTTGAGAATGGTCCAGGACGGACCGAAACGTCGTCGTTCTTTCACCTTGTAGTGTGTGGTCTGGTCAAACAAGAGGAGGTATGAAACAGAAAGCATATGTTAACTACATTCAAGATACTAAGAGATATAGAAAGTGTGGCCAGGATTAGCATCTTTAAATTGAATGGGAGTAACAGGTGGCAGCTTGAAACAAATATCAGTTGAACAAATATAGCGAAATTATTTCACCATCTGCAGAACATCATCAAGTATTTTGACCTGAAAGATGACACGGCGGCCATAAATGATAACAAATCTGAACGTCAAGAAAGTTTAAATATAACCCGCATTGTAGACCAAGTTTAAAGAGACCCTCACTTCACCATAGTGACTGTTGAACCACACACACACACACACACGCACACATAGGGGTCTGGTAGCTGAGTGGACAGCGCGTGGGACTCGTAATCCTGTGGCCTGGGTTCGATTCCCGGCGCCGGCAGTGACAAATGGGCAGAGTTCTTTCACCCTGCTGCCCAGCAGTAAATAGGTACCTGGGAGTTAGACAGTTGTTACGGCTGCTTCCTGCTTGTGTGTGTGTGTGTGTGTGGAAGAAGATTAGTTAGTAGTTAGTATCAGTTGATTGATTGACAGTTGAGAGAGGCGGGCCGAAAGATCAAAGCTCAACCCCCGCAAGCAGAACTAGGTGAACACACACACACNAATAACCACATGTGAAAAATAGAGAATGTTTAACGCGTTTTCGGCTAATTCGCCTTCATCAGAGCAAAGTTGAATGAAGATGGAAAGAAAGATCTTCATTCTACTTTGCTCTGATGAAGGCGAATTAGCCGAAAACGCGTTAAACATTCTCTATTTTTCACATATGGTTATTCTGCATACTTGAATCAGTGTTTTTGTGATCATTGTTGCATATGCATATGCATATGTATATATATATATATATATATATATATATATATATATATATATATATATATATATATATATATATATATAGATATATATAGATATACAGTATATATATATACTGTATATCTATGTCTGTTCAAAAGTAGAGGACCAGACACTTGGGGCGAGGCTCTCCCGGGTTTCCAACGTGAAACATACGGGTATGTGTTATAGGCCAGTCAAAGTCGGCCCAAGTTCCACCCATAAAAAAATAACGGCGCCTACAACGAACCTTTCCCCAACCCCCACCCTTCCCTCACCCTTGGGATTTTCTTGAAGTCTAAAATGAAATCAACGATGTGTTTTCAGACTTCGCGAGTCATCCTTCTGATTCTCAGGAAAAAAAACACTCTTATCAAGAAATATTGATATTAAAGATTTGATTCTTTCATAAGTAGTTCTGATGCTTTACTCCCGCCGTTTTCCTGTGCACTTTAAAGGACTACTTGAACACGATGAGTATGAAATCATTTGAGTTACAGTATTACATTTCTGAGAGAGTGAGATGAAGGAGAGAAAGAGATAGAGAGGGAGACAAAGGGAGAACGAGACAGGGAGAGAGTGAGGGGTGGAGTAGGCAGAGTGAAATCGAGAGAGAGAGAGAGAGAGAAAGAGAGAGAGAGACTGGGTAAGGCAAGGAGAAGAGGGGTATCGGAGGGGAGAGAAGAAGAGAAGGAAAGAGAGACACGGAGAAGGGTGGAGAACAGAAGAGAGAGATGGAGAAGGAGGAGGGGGTGGGGTGGGAAGGAATAGTAGAAAAGGATTATAAGGGAAGAAAGTGGGTGAGGTGAGAAAGAGGAAAGAAAGGGGAGATTGGGAGAGAGGAAGGAGAGCGGGGGGGGGGGAGAGATTCTGAAAGAGACTAGAGATGGAAAGAAAAGAGTAGGGGAGGTGCAAGACATTCTGGCACTGATGGGTGCCATTGAGTATTAAATAATAACATATTCATTATATTATTCACTATGTCATGTTTTATCACCACGGATTAACCAACACTACCACACTCTAGTGGGCATCTTCAGCAGCAGCAACCACTCTCTGATAGGACTAGGTTTACAGTGCTTCCCCGTCAACTGGAATGTATATATATTATGTCCAAACTCATTTACTGCCTTATAAATCGCATCCACTTGTTAACATATCAAGTGTATTGTCCATACACACACACACACACACACACACACACACACACACACACACACACACACACACACACACACACACACACACACACACACACACACTCTCTCTCTCTCTCTCTCTCTCACACACACACACACAATCAATCCCCTGTTGATTGACGGTAGAGAGGCGGGACCAAAGAGCCAGAGCTCAACCCCACAAGCACAGTTAGGTGAGTACACACACACACACACACACACACACACACACACACACACACACATACACACACAAACACACACACACACACACACACACACACACACACACACACACACAGGCGGGATCCAAGAGTCAATGCTCGATCCTGCAGACACAACTAGGTGAGTACACACATACACACACACACACACACACACACACACACACACACACACACACACACACACACACACACACACACACACACACACACACACACACTCCTCGCTTCCTCATACACTCAATCCAGGCTTCATCGTACTCTCATTCCCATCTTCCTTACACACTCAGCTTCCCTACTCACCATGTACATCCACCTCCATCATTACCTTTTTCTTTTGCTTGTTTCACATTCACAGGAATACACTCTCTTCAACAACAAATTACCATTCATTCAACCTATCCAAAGCACCACAGTGGGCTCTCCTTTACCTAATGGGGGTCAATATCCGAGAATGGCGTTGGGTCGACGTTGAATGAACGTCGTTATCGTTGCTGATTTGTATTCGGCGTTGAATTGGCGTTACTTTTGGATAATGTACCGAATGGGTTTATCCTGTAGTTTATTGACCTTTGCGTTCTACTGCACTCCAAGACCTCTTCAGCCCTTACTCAAGTCTGCCAATACCACGCATCTTTGCACAATGACATCACATGAATATGTATCTATGAGGAAATATTGAGGTTGTGTAATAGGATCGAACTTGCAGCTCTGGGCTCCCCAGGCACACTCACGTACTACAACTTCCATTGCACCAGTCAGTATCCTTCCCTCACTGACTTATATCTTATATTATAAACTATAATTTCTTATTTTACTCTACGCACTCTACTCACTTTACGCAATCACACGCACACAAACTCTTAAGTACTTTCACTCATATCATTATTAATGTTCATTTAATTCATAATATTCTTCACTCACTACTTCCATGAGTTCACTGTGAGTTATATGAACTTTAAAGCGTGTTTTCTCAAACAAAATAAAACACTTTGAAACCCTCTATACAGCTGTCAATCACTACTATAACAACCACTTCATTAATATTCAGATAATTTGATATACTTTCAAATATTAAATTGATTCGCTTCGTTTGACCATCTATAACATTCATTTAAGTTGTTAAATGTATTGTAGTAAAACTTTCTTCTGCTTGTGGTTAAGCTTTAGCTCTATAGTTAATCCGGTCATCCTTCTGATGCTCAGGAAAAAACACTTTTATCAAGAAATATTGTAACTAAAGTTTGAATTGCACTTCAGAATGGGAGCAGATTTTAGGGTACGTGAGACAATTTTCTCGTGGAAGTTCGTGTTGGACAAGTTATAATCACATTTAAACTTACTAATGGAACCCTGTTGAATTCTAAGACAATGCTATTGATCACACGGAGTCATCTTGAAGACCTAACGAACGCACACACACTCACTTGCACACACACACACACACACACACACACACACACACACACACACACACACACACACACACACACACACACACATACACACACACACACACACACACACCCATACACACACGCTCGTGCACATGTATACACGCACGCACATATTTCGAGTAAATGTATGCACATATCAATACGGTATTATGAAAGATTTAATCCTGATTCTAATTTTTCATATGAGCGATGGAACTTATTCCACCCCTTGTGCGACCCATGGAAAAAGATGTTTTTTTTAAGCAAACAGAAGCTTAAAGAATAAGGAAACGTGCTCTATCCGGGTACTGAACTACGGTCCGATCAACAGTGACCTTCCCATCCATCCCCATGCTCTAATCACTGCAACCGGAGGTCACATATCGTTAACAAGTTAGTTAATCAGGAATTTCTTTCCTGGATCCATGCTGGTGTTTTGTGACAAGATCTGTGCTCCCCTATAATGACCTATGTCTCATCATTCACCTTGGAGGAATACGTCAGAGATTAAGTCCTGTAGTTTAGGGTTTCATATCTGTCTACTCGTGTATACTGTAGTTGCAGTGTGTCTTGCTCATGCTGTTGCATGTTGCCCTGGGTATATGTAGATTTTGACATCTAGTGACTTTCTTAATGTTGCAATACATTTCTTCAGCACCCATGGCTTTGCTTGCTCTGGCTCTATTGCCTATTCTGCTCATTTCGTTCGGTGGTTCCCTCATCTCATCTGATTAAATATGTGCATATGCGAGTGTGTATGTGGGTGTGTGTGTGTGTCTCTCTCTATCTCTCTGAGACAGTTGATATGTGTGTTTATTTGTGTATGTGTCTGTGAATATCGTGGCGTGTGTGTGTGTATGTGTGTGTGTCTCAGAAAGCCTACATGTGTTTATGTTTGTGTTTGTGAATATTGTAGTGCATGTGTGTGTGTCTCCGAGAGAGCTGACATGTGTGTGTTTATGTACGTGTGTGTGTGATTATCGAGACTCCGTCTGGGTGTGGGATAAGTGAAGGAAGGTGGTGAACGGCGGGGTCGTATATAAACAGCAGCATTAAAAAAAAAGAGTCAAGCAGACTGTTGGTGTGAGCCGAATATATGATGTTATTAATACCCTTCCGTAGCAGGACCTCACTGCTGGGAAACCGTCGGGAACAATGTGGCGGAAAATTTTGCATTAAGGTCGGTCATCATTCATCTTTTCTCACGTGGAGGAAATCGTTAAGTAAATTTTCGGATGTAATGAAATAATTAACGGTCCACAACAGATATTCGTGAGATGATACTTTTTTAAAATACATATTTTTGCACATATTCAGCCTGTTCATCCCTTCCAACACGTCCATGGCTCTTCGTCACATATAACCAAGTGAATGTTGTTTTGTGTGGTGGAATATCATTCAATATAAATACGCCTCTCCTAGTACGCGGGTATGATATTAATGTTGGTTTAGGGGCCACGACGACACAAGGCCATAGATGTCCCCTAGGTTCTCGTGTAGGCTCCCGCAAAGGCTTATGTGTAAAACACAAGCCTTTGCGGATGTATCACCCGTTTCCTGTCGGGAGAAAACAAACAGGGCTTTTCGGCAGATAAACACGCTCTAAGACAGATATTTGGTGACACCTTGCAGTTGCCCCAGGAGGTGAACCCCGGATCCCAGCACACACACAAACCTAGGAGGAAGACTGTCTACATCTAAACTAAACTAAACGATAAAGCGTCAGGCGTCCAGTGAACTCTGGGTAGACAAAGTCGTGGCTAAACGTCAGAATCGTGACGACTCCTAAACTCGAGCCAACTCGGGAAACATAAACAGGTCTTCATGTGACCTCTGGCAGAGTACAGGGCGTCCACAACGCCTCGAAGCCACACCCGGAATCCAGAGTTAACCAAGAGCCGCAAAACTCCCGGGGCCTCTCGGGCAAGCCGGAGTCGAACACCGCCTCCCCGTTTAAAGATCCAACCGGAAAACCGGTTAAATTTGTGAGTTCCCTGTGAACCCAAACAGTAAGTGGGTCAGGTAGCATATACGTCTGGACCATTCAAGAGGACTATCTGACGGTACCATCAAAACTCAACGTTCAAAATCGCGTTACGTGTCACGTGATCACCCAATTAGACGTGTTGGTACAAAGAGTACCATTTTACATCTCTAGTACACAGTGTATCACGCGGTATCACGGTACACCTTTCCCAGTACACAGAGTATTGCTCCACACCTCTTGCAGTATAGAATATCGCGCCACACGTATTCCAGTACACATACTGGTGCGCTGGAAACATGCCCTTGTGAACACATACTAGTGTGATAGACACATGTTGACATATGTGTGAAAGACGGAGTACAAATTTAATCAATATTGGGGGGGGGGAGTGTGATCAATGTGAGAAAGAGAGAATGCGGGAAGAAATAGGAAGTAAAAGGAGAGATGAGAGGTAACTAAATAAACAAAACAGGCACAAGAAAGCAACCAAGAAGGAAAGAAGGATAACCCAGCAGGTCTCACATACAAATATTCCTCATCTGTTGCATAACTTATATCAGGCAGTAATAACGTGGGTGATCAGAGTTTCATATGCAAGAATGCCAAGAACACGAATTTCTGATCAAAATGAATTTCAATAACATCCATGTTATGCAGGTTGTATAACATCTCTCCAAGTGTTGTATTAGGCAAGTATACATACACACACACACACACACACACACACACACACACACACACACACACACACACACACACACACACACACACACACACACACACATATATATATATATATATATATATATATATATATATATATATATATATATATATATATATATATATATATAACTCAGACATCAGTGACACTAATGTTTGAGTTTCGCATCGAAGCGTCGGTATTTTTTGTTGATATTGCGTCAGAGTCTTGCGTCAGTGTCTTGCGTCACATGGAGCTTGGAGAATATCGAGGCTTCCTTCAGGAGGAGGTCGAGACATGCTGGAGACTCCGTGATGAGTGTAGAGGAGTTAGTGAAAGACAGCCTACTCTCTCTCTGCCTCTGTGGGAGGGGGGGTAGAAGGTCCTGTCTCTTATGCAGGAGAATGATAATACCTCCTACACCTGGGGGCTTCCCGCTCCTGGGGGCTTCCCGCTCCTGGGGCTTACCGTTCCTGGGGCTTCCCGCTCCTGGGGCTTCCTACACCTGGGCTTACCGTTCCTGGGGCTTCCTACACCTGGGGCTTACCGTTCCTGGGGCTTCCTACACCTGGGGCTTACCGTTCCTGGGGCTTCCTACACCTGTGGGCTTCCCGCTCCTGGGGCTTCCAACACCTGGGGGCTTCCCGCTCCTGGGGCATCCCGCTCCTGGGGCATCCCGCTCCTGGGGCTTCCCGCTCTTGGGGCTTCCTACACCTGGAGGCTTCCCGCTCCTGGGGGCTCCCGCTCCTAGGGTTTCCTACACCTGGGGCTTCCCGCTCCTGGGGGTTCCTACACGAGAAGTGCGTTCTGGCTACTAGGTACGACATATATATATATATATATATATATATATATATATATATATATATATAATATATATATATATATATATATATATATATATATATATATATATCCCGGCAATTTTCACTGGCCTTACTCATCAACAAACATTTGCCCTGTGATAAAAATCTCTCAGCTTTAGTAATGGTAAACATTTCCGGGATGAATTTCATTTCTGTACTCATTAACAAAAATTCGTTTAATTGGCACTCATGACGAATCAAAATTCAAGTGAGGGAAAAATACCATTATATAGGAAGCTCTTTATATGACCCTGATTTTATGCTTCATTAATTGTTTTTCTCAATCACATGAATGGCAAGTTACACTGAAAAGTTTATTTATATTTTTTTTAATTAAATGGTTTCAATAATGATATTATGACTTGCAAAATTATTGTTGCTATTATGCAAATGATTTGTACTGGTGGTGAGAGTTGCTGTGTTGACATAAGAATGGATTGACATGTCTGAAATTTTCATCGGTTTTAAAAGGTTTACATTTTCCTTCTTCGTCTTGAAGATGCACAAGTAAAAACACTTTTCTTTTTCCTTCAAGATGCTATCCCTTATGTAGTTGTTTTATCGTCTTCGCATAGATTCAGCTTCTCTTCAGCAGGATTTTATCCATGTGTGTGTGGATGTGTTTTCCTGTCAAAACAATCCACGCAACAATCAACAATCCTCAATTATTTTAGAGTAATATTTGTCTCCCCATTTTGAAATGGCTTTTTGGAGGGTTGAAATCT
>WNGS01163002.1:12570441-12582980 GCA_020271785.1 Procambarus virginalis | reverse complement strand
TATTTAATGATTTGAATTTGCATAAATGTGTATTTTAAAGTTCGGCTTTTATGTACAGCTCTCAACAGCCTGTTTTGTTGCAGACATCACTACTGCTCTGCACATGCTAGATTATAAAAACGAGTAACTAAAATAAAATAAAATAAAAATTTACATACAAATTTTCAAAAAACAATTATGAATAAATTTATTAAACTAGTTATTATCTTCATCGCTAATTGGGATTATAGCAATAAATAAAATAATTTACATAATAATATAAAATATTATCAAATGAGAAACTCAAATAATATTAATAGGCAGTATAAAACAAATAAATGAAAAGAGAAATGGTAAGAACACACACACACACACACGCCCGAGCGCACGCAAAAGGGGCCTGACGGCTAATGAACAGCGCTCGGGATTCGTTATCCTATGGTCCGGGGATCGATCCCTGGCGGAGGCGGAAACAAATGAGTTTCTTTCACCGTGATGACCTCTTCACCTAGCAGTAAATAGGTACCTGGGAGTTAGACAGCTGCTACGAGCTGCCTCCTTGTGTGTGTGTGTGTGTGTGTGTGTGTGTGTGTGTGTGTGTGTGTGTGTGTGTGTGTGTGTGTGTGTGTGTGTGTGGAAAAAGAAAAGAAAAAGTTGATTAATTGACAGTTGAGAGGTGGGGCCCAAAGAGCCAGAGCTCAACCTCCGCAAGTACAATTAGGTGAGTGCACAAATACACAGGTGATTCCACCCCCACACACAAATGTTGAAGGGAACAAGGCACTAGGTGGCGTACCACCCTGCAATACTCCCAGGTAATGAGGCTAGCGCGCGCTTACATACTTAGCCTTAACAATCCGGCTGTGATGACATTCTCTGCCATCCCCCAAAAGCTGCGAGACGTGAACAAATGTATCATTTGTTGGCAATTGGGTTTAAAGTCTAACAAATTTCCAATTCTTTTAACAGTGTGGTTTAGTGGATAAGTTGCCGACTTGCCTAATAAGTCAACTGGTCCTGAATTTATATATTTTTCTAATTTGTTTTCTTACGAAATGATAAAGCTTTCCATCACATTATATAAGTTAATTTTTGTTTATTTTAGTTAAAATTAGCGTAAAAATACGGCCAAACCTAACCTACCTAACCTGTCATGACCTAACATAAACTAAATAACTAAGTCAGCAATTCATGTTCTTAATATAATATAAAAATATAAATTTAAATAAACCAAATGGAAACAATTTTTCGAAAATAACGAAAATCACTCTGCCTATTAGGCAAATCGAGACTTGCATAAAATTGCTTAATTATTTTTCACCCCTGTGTTGTTTGGTACGGTTTGTGGTGTTTAGAGAAGAATTGTGTTGTGACAGATGCCTCGTGTTGTGACAGATGCCTGGTGTTGTGACAGATGTCTCGTGTTGTGACAGATGTCTGGTGTTGTGACAGATGTCTCGTGTTGTGACAGATGCCTCGTGTTGTGACAGATGTCTGGTGTTGTGACAAATGTCTGGTGTTGTGACAAATGTCTGGTGTTGTTACAGATGTCTGGTGTTGTGGCAGATGCCTGATGTTGTAACAGATGTCTGGTGTTCTGACAGATGTCTGGTGTTGTGACAGATGTCTGGTGTTGTGACAAATGTCTGGTGTTGTGACAGATGCCTCGTGTTGTGACAGATGTCTGGTGTTGTGACAGATGTCTGGTGTTGTGACAGATGTCTGGTGTTGTGACAAATGTCTGGTGTTGTGACAGATGCCTCGTGTTGTGACAGATGTCTGGTGTTGTGACAAATGTCTGGTGTTGTGACAGATGTCTGGTGTTGTGACAGATGTCTGGTGTTGTGACAAATGTCTGGTGTTGTGACAAATGTCTGGTGTTGTGACAGATGTCTGGTGTTGTGACAGATGTCTGGTGTTGTGACAGATGTCTGGTGTTGTGACAGATGTCTGGTGTTGTGACAGATGTCTGGTGTTGTGACAAATGCCTCGTGTTGGACAAATGCCTCGTGTTGGACAAATGCCTCGTGTTGGACAAATGCCTCGTGTTGGACAAATGCCTCGTGTTGGACAAATGCCTCGTGTTGGACAAATGCCTGGTGCCACAATATCAGCGACTTTCACGCACATTCGAAACATTGTACATTATAATGTATTGGTGATAATGAAAGACGGCAACAGTGAATTTTCTGGTAAAAATGTATTTCGAAATGTGGAAGTCCTGGGTCACCTCTCCTGTCAGTGGAATACAAAATTCAGTAACTGTTTCTCTCGTCTCCTGAACTGACTAAATAAATTTGTTCTAATTATATTATTAATGTGCTGACAATGAGTCACAATAACGTGGCTGAAGAAATGATGACTTAACCACACACCAGAAGATGAGGAGACGACGATGTTTCGGTCCGTCAAGAACCATTATTAAGTCGATTGTTTTGCTTGAGAATGGTCCAGGACGGACCGAAACGTCGTCATCCCTTCACCTTCTAGTGTGTGGTTTGGTCTTTATTATTATTGTCATTGATATGATTTTTATGATTGTGAATTTTCATAATTTTTTTAAGAGAATCTGGAGTGGCAAATCCATTATTGTTCACGTGCGGATTGCGGGAACTGATGACCACGTGTAGTGTGTTGCTTCAACACAATGGCAGGAAGCGTTGTTTGTTTGGCATAATAATATTAGCGCCTCCACAGGTGAGTGCTATTACTGGAAACACTCAACTCATGTGTATGAGTTAATACAGATGACAGTTTTCCTCCCGGCTCCAACCGGTCTGGTGCGACGTTGTCCTGTTGGTTCCCTGTCTCCACCCGACCTTCCGGAAGTGAAGATGTGCTCGAGGAACACAAACAATCGACTGCAAGTGGAGAGGAAAGGTCAGGTCAAAGTGCATGAGCCTCTGATTAAGCTGGATGTTCGTTAATATGCGGAATTAATTTGTAATTCAGATGTCCAGATGCTGCAATAATCGGGTTTGGTAAGAGGCAGCGAGGCGCGACAATCCAGACGAAGTCAGTTTGCATCCCGTGGAAATTTCGGTTCATTTAGAGGGTTTTCGGTGCCGGCGGAAGTAGAGAGAGAGATTTATCGTGCGCTCAAAATAGCAACACAGCCAAAGCACATAATGAGCAGCCAATAAATTGGATAACTTTAAGTTCAGAAAATGCCGTGTAAATACTGGTATGGAAATAGGGTCGTAACAAAATAGACGATGGATCGTTAGTTTGTTTCAATGCTGAGGTTAGACAAACATGTCAGTGCTTGACGTTGGGTGTAAATTGGAGCTGCCTCACATAACCCAATTAGACTTTCACTATCACCACTATTCTTTTGTATCAGGATTCAATCCTGTCCAAATATCTGTCTCGCAAAATTAAGCTGAATGAATAACATTTATGAAAATTCCTATGGATTCCCGGTAATTATTTAATTGTGCTGGTAAGCAAACAAAATCAACTGGAGTTTTGAGGAGACTCGAACTCACGACAGAGATCGCGGGTTCGAGTCCCTCAGAGTTGGTTCGAGTCACCTCAGAGCTTTAGTCGATTGCCCATTGACATATGTCACGTTAATGTGATTTTTCTGAGCACTGGTAAACTCTGGCGACACCTGACGGTTCTTGTGGATTTAATCCAAGAGGCTTCAGGGGGAAACCATTGATGATACTGCATTGCATTGATGTCTCATAGAGTTCCAAGTGAATTCTGGCGATTGCTAATAATTCTGATGATCCCATGTGTCCTCTAATATTAATTTCCAGTTGTCCCTCTCAATCTCTTTTGACGTCTGGTGAATATTGGTGGCCCTTAGCGACCAATGCTAACCCCTTACATATTCCTGCTGACACTTGTTGATTCCTAACACGATTTACTCTCACTCTGACAACCACTATTGATCCCAACTCATCTCTGGTGTCCTCTGAAGTCAATGATGATTGGAGATCGTTGCTGGCGACCGGTCGAAGTCTCTGATTATTACAGTTCATCCCTGAAGACCACTGGGAGTACGTGATGATTCTTGATGATCCGAGGTATTTTCGTGAGTTCTCAAACAGTTAGCCATGCGTTCTGTAACACACCAATAGCATGCGTTCTGTAACACACCAATAGCATGCGTTCTGTAACACACCGATAACATGCATTCTGAACACACCAAAAGCATGAGTTCTGCATGCATGCGGGACCAAAGAGCCGAAGCCTTAACCCCTGCAAGCACAATTAGGTGAGTGCAGATACAAGCATTTATGAAGCGATCTCTTGATCTCCTTCACAGACTAATTGCTTTATGACGTCAACATACCAAGGGCTGACCGTCATTATATTACAAACACAACGTTCTTGTATGAACAGCTAAAATTGTATTCTTGCCGCTCTGTTAATGTGTATCTCTCTTGCCTTCTCCACTATCACTCACTTAAGGGAAATAGGGTGCATCACCGCTCACAGAAGGGGTATTGCCTGCATATTTCCGCTCACAGGATGGAAATGGAGACTACCGCTCACAGGATAGATATGGAGACTACCGCTCACAGGATAGATATGGAGACTACCGCTCACAGGATGGAAATGGAGACTACCAGGATAGAATGGAGACTACCGCTCACAGGAAAGGCATGAAATGCATAATAAATGAACTACACAAACGGAAAACTAACCACTGCCGGATATCAGAACAACTACTAATTATATATCTAACTCATCTCAGGGAACCTCACTAGACCCCAAACACACGCACACAGATCTTACCTAGAAACACTAGTGTACAACACCTAATCCTTTTTCCTGCACTAATTCTAAATTTTCTTAGTAGCTACTATTCAAGACGTATTATTCAATAATACCACATCCAGTATGATTATTCAGGTTATTTACTCAACTGACATTAACACAGCACTTCAGTCTACCTTCTGACGTGACAAAATAATGCTACAATATCCTTAAAACAGCCAATAAATCATTTGAAAAAGTTCCCCATTTACCCCATTTTACCCCATTTAATTGATCCCATTTGAGTAATCTCAGAGGATTACCCCATTTAATTGTTATTTTAAAGTCATTCACATATCTTAGTCCTGTCCAGGAAAAGATCTATAATAACAATGAAAAATGATTGTTTGTTGAAAATGTAATTGTCTTCTTTCACGGAGTGACTTCGTTAACGTGTTATCCAACTATTGTTATCAACGAAACGCGCACCTGAGGTAAGGTAATTATCGGAAGAGAATGCTTTGTTTTATGAAGAGTGTGTTGCATGTACTCGGGACTTTGAGCTGTATCTGGATGTGTTGTGTTGCACGGACACGGGCTACTGGACTGTGTCCTCATGTGTCATTTCGGTATGCTGTACTGGAGGTACGTAGTGTGTGGGACTATCTGTGTTCTGGGGCTAGAAATATATACCACACAAGGGGCAACATGAATATCTGATTCCTGGTATTTTTTCCTGGAATATATCTGGTTTTATTCGTTAAGAAAATGACAATGTTTCATAACTATGAAACCAGGTTCGAAGCATAACTGTGCCCAGCAGACTGTCCGCCACTTAACAGCTGAGTCGAAGTTAGGACCAAATTTGCTTTGAAAACTAAAAAGATGCCAAAAAACGTTACAAGCACAAAAGTACACGACAATTCTACCAAACATAACTAGCAGCATAAACAAAATATGCAAACATTGGCACACACACATATACTGCATATGTATATCCATGGTTTATATTTTATCCTATTCTTTATATGTAAAGTTAGGAAACGTTAGAAAAGGGAACAGTAAATAATACAAATGTTTGAATTATTAAAATATAAACATAAATATTAATATAAATAAATATAAATATGTGCAGGCGATGAGTCACAATAACGTGGCTAAAGTATGTTGACCAGACCACACACTAGAAGGTGTGTGGACCATTCTCAATCGACTTGAGAATGGTCCAGGACGGACCGAAACGTCGTCGTCCCTTCACCTTCTAGTGTGTGGTCTGGTCAATATAAATATGTATTAATACAATTCAAGACATTATAATTCAGACATGAGAGAGAGATGGAAGGAAAGAAGAAATTATCAGGGGAAAGCGCCAAGCTATTACGACTATATAGCACTTGGAAGGGATCTGGATAAGGATTTGAGATGGGACAGGGGGAATGAATGGTGCCCAACCACTCGGACGGTCGGGGATTGATCGCCGACCTGCGTGAAGCGAGACCGTCGCTCTACCGTCCATCCCAAGAGAGAGAAAGAGAGAGAAAGAGAATGTCACTCACGGAAACGAATTGAACGCTACGAACTGATAGGTGCAGATTCATTAGTGTTGCTAATTTCCTCTCAACCTTCCATGTAATTTGATGCGTTATTCGCTGTGAATGACCAAACAGTTTCCAGGACAATCACCTCTCATAGTGAGTTTATATATATATATATATATATATATATATATATATATATATATATATATATATATATATATATATATTTATCTATAATTTTGATATTCACATCATAAAGGGAAAATGTCGACAGGTTTTGAGGTGTTTACATATCTTTCATTTAAGAGTAGCTTAACCATCAGGAATGATTTAAGAAGTATTTTGTTATATGCAGAGGAAGGATAAGAATTATTACCATATAAGCACAATGTAATTCGACTTCCAGCCCACGTTTGCAGGAACTATTAGTATAAGAGGGGAGACCCAGAGGACCCACTGAGACCTGGCACACTGAGAATCAATGCCATTGGGCTATTGGGTACTATAGAAACAAGCAGCTGCGAGTGGATGCAATCCAATCCCAAGTCTTGGAGCAGCATTAGTCGCAGCACAATGGTAGTGATGACACACTGGAAGCTCCTGGCTTGCTGCGTCAGCCCTCGAAACTTCACTGTGTATCGGGCAAAGACTTTTTCTTGAAACAAAATTACAGCTATTTTTTTTTGTCTAAGCTTAACGCGAAATAGCTTTGAAAATTAGTGAAATCCTGCTTGTTGAGAGGAGTTAAGAGGATTGTTCATGGTTCTCAAGAATTTCTTCGCATTAAACACTCGACATAAAAAAAAAATATATAATTATTTATTAAATAGACACAGTCTACTGGAAGAATGTATATATACTAAAGAGGTGTATATAGGTGTACAGGTGTACTCAGCTTCCTGGTGTATCCACTCGAGATTGTGTACTGTCTGATTATGTGCATTTTCTATAAACAAACTATAACTGAACAGAGTTTAAACAGCTTTTCTTTTTTATACCTGCATTTGGGTGAGGTGACATGTTACAATGGTTTGGGGTGAGGTGAGAACAAACACAGAACACGAAACAATGGGTATAAGCTAAAGGGAAGAATAGATCTGTAACTGCAGAAGGCCTATTGGCCCATATTTCTTGATGTTTCTATATTGGAGCGGAGTCTTGAAGTGGGTAGAATTCTACCCACTTCAAGACTCCGCTTGTGTGTGTGTAAACTAAACTAAACCACTTCAAGACTTTTGTGTGTGTGTAAACTAAAGTCTTTGAAAATGTAATAAGTTTTACGAAACGCGCTCAAGTGTCGCGTCAGACTAAGAAATAAAAAAATGAATTTTGGAGAATTGATTTTTCATTTACCGTCATCAGTAAAAAACAAACATAAGGAAAATTGAGAAAATTCGTGTTAGAATTATTAATCTTACTTTTTCGGTCATATTTAATATATATATATATATATATATATAATATATATATATATATATTATATATATATATATATATATATATATATATATATATATATACACACACACTTAAGAACTCTAGGAAATTGCTGGTGTAGTGGTTATGATACTCTGTGCGTCAGGCGGTGAACCCTGGTAATGCAGGTTCGAACTCTGGTTGGGTCATAGAGTTCTTAAGTGATTTATGGCTTCAGAACAACCCAAGTTTTCTTTCACGTGTGTAGGCTCAGTGTTGCCCGAGCGTGCAACATAATTTGATAGAGAACTGTTCCCAAATTTGCACCACGACTGTTGCCGGGGATTGGTTAATACAAAATAAGTTCAAAATAAAGCTCCAGATACTGTTCTTGGAATGTTATTAATTATTAAGGAGATAAAGCATTAGCTGGTGCTTCATTCTTCAAGACGATTCTGGAGTAGTTTCTGAATTATTGCCTGATCAACAATCATTTTCTTTGGCGGTCCTTTTATTACTTTACACATTGCTCCCTCAACACCTGGTGCTGAAATTACCTCTAATTTCTTTATACATTTTCCCGAAGAATCATATAAAACTCGTATTCCTTTATGTTATTATTGAATAGTTTGACCCAAGATGGCAGGAGGAAAACCAAATCATATGAATACAGGTGCAGCAACAAGCTTCTATTTCTCGTCAATGTCAATTACTCCGATCTCTTTAATAACTAATTAGGAACCGAACATTGGTTTATTAAGATCTTACGTCACATATCTCCTATGCTGACACTTGACACCGTCTTGATGTGTGTAATTTGTCCTCCTCTCACCTCCAAACACGGGTGAGACGTCTAAGTTAATGCAGCACTGATCAAAGGAGACCTCCACTTTGATCTCCGGTGCGCTTATGATGCCCCAGCCGGAGACATTGGATGCTGCGTGGAGATCACGATAGTAATACCTTCCGGTGACACGGAGGAATGACAATGTCGAGACTCTGCATCTTATTTTGCATCATAGACATTTGATTCAAAATAGTAAGGAGCACACACATGATGACAACTATGGAGGAAACATTAAGCTGATTTATCATGCAGTGTTCCATAGTTCCTTCGGAGGCTGTCCGGAATCTTGTTTACTACTCTGTGGAATTAGTTCTACCCTGCTGGGAATGCTTTCACAGCTCTAACAGGAATTCTTTCTGTAATTGTCCGGAAGTCCTTCTCTAACTGTCCGAAAATCCGTTTATATCCGTCTGGATTTCCTGTTCTATCTATCCGGAAATCGTTTTTCAGATGTCTGGAATCTTTTCTGCAGATGTCTCGAATCCCTCCCACAGTTGTGCTGCAATAATATGCTAAACTCTAAAGACGTGGGCGAACGAACTTTATTTCGTGAATATGAATTACGATGTTTATCGTGTTTTTAAGTGTATTTTTGTTCATACAGTTATAATAAGGGCGTTAGCCTACGGGTGTTGAGACACATATATGCACAAAAGAGATTTGGGGATCAGTTGGCGGTAGGAAAAACTGTTCACCGTAACGGAACACAGATATGGGTTCCTTATGCAGACGAGGAGTCACAATAACGTGGTTGAAATATGTTGACCAAACCACATACTAGAAAGTGAAGGGACGACGACGTTTCGGTCCGTCCTGGACCATTCTCATGGTCCAGGACGGACCGAAACGTCGTCGTCCCTTCACTTTCTAGTGTGTGGTTTGGTCAACATGGAATCCTTGCGAACCAACTAAATTCATGTAGCAAGGATGGTCACGTTTACGAAAGATAATCAGTGACTGGATCATGTATGAATCATGACTAAAACTTTCTCACATCTACTTGTAACTAAAATTTTCTTCAAGACTGACTCAAGCCCGAGAATAGACCTATGAGGGTTAGGTTCGCGTCTCTATTGCCTGCAACTCAGTCATTCAGTCATCTCTCTCATTCTAGAACAATGAAGAGCACGATTGAGCAGAGGATCCATTAATCTTGTTTGTGGTTTCCCTGGGTAAGAAAGAAAAAAAATTGTATTATAGTCAAAACAAGGTTATTGCAAGAATGATTTCGTTTTTTATAAAACAACATTGTATGCAGTTATCTCTCGCTAGAGTTTTTATACAGAAATAGTTGTTATTCCTAGCTAATAGCGAGAGAGAGAGAGAGAGATAGAGTTGAGGGATTCTGAGGCTCCTCAGATTATTTCTACTGGTCTCATTATACAGAATCACGGCAAATGGGGAAGTGCTTTCACTGCCAGAAACTGCAGCATGGTAGAACGCCACATTAAAACAGATAATGTGGCAAGGACTGGAGATTGGCTCAGGGGGCCCCCCTAGAGATAGCGAGGCGATACGTTAGACAAGAATTCACTGCCAAGGAGAAGAATAGTATTACACTTCTTAATATATAACAGAAGAAAAGGCGCGTGGGGAAAAAATTATTCTCGAAGTAGCAGAGTAACTGAATAGACAACATCAGTAAATATCGCACGATTTAAAATGAGTACGAGTTAATAATATAGCTCTTGAAATACAAAATAAACTAGCACAGTCATGAAATATTGTGAAATTTCCTCAGAGGAAAAATAACAAGGAGGATTTAAAGAACATTCATGATCTGTAACGAAAATAACCTGTTTGTGTTTGCACTCGGGAATAGGAAGAAAGCTGACTATTTAGTTAATTTGTATATTAACCACAGGGAACTCCCATGGCTATTTCAACGCAGTAAAATATCTACATATTAGTGACTGAGCAGCACAAATGTTTAATAATATGAGGGACAGTCTTGACTTTATATTACTATTGACTAATCAGTGTATCCACAATTGACTAAGTAGTGTATCCGCAACTGACCAATCAGTGTAGCCACACATAACCAATTAGCGTTTTCTTCAAATAATTAAAAAGAAACAGGACCTCCTCTAATAACCCAACTATCATGTAATCTATTAATGTTAACGCAAACGACTCCTGATTCCAACACAATTATCTTATGAAACTAGCTGGGGATTTGATTACATTAATTTTCACATTAGATACTTCTTAAAAAAATTAACATATCAGTTTAATACAGTAGTGACCATACACTATGAAAGTTCAATTATTTCCGAAAATTTGATATAGGGGATCCTACCACACCGTTTAGACACCGGTATTCAATTTACTATCGTCACTACGAACTCTTACAAGCTTACTTTCCAGAAATACGAACTCTTACAAGCTAACTTTCTAGATAGACACAACGAACTCTTACAAGCTAACTTTCTAGACACAACGAACTCTTACAAGCTAACTTTCTAGATAGACACAACGAACTCTTACAAGCTAACGTTCTAGATAGATAGAACGAACTCTTACACGCTTACTTTTCAAAAATACGAACTCTTACAAGCTAACTTTCTAGACTACGAACTCTTACAAGCTTACTTTCTAGACAGCCCGAACTCTTGCAAGCTAACGATCTAGACAGAACGAACTCTTACAAGCATACTTTCTAGACAGTACGAACTAACATTCTCGACAGGTCAATCTCTTACAAGCTTTCTTACTCCAGTAATCGCTGTCATAAGGAACTTTTCCCTGGAGTAAGAGCTCTAAAAAGCTAAACATCTATACAGTAAGCTCTTACATATGAACTTCTAAGCATTGTGAAACTTCCTAAGTTAACTTTCTGGACAGAAGGAGCTCTCGTAAAGTTAACTTCTTGAGAGTTAGAGTTACTTGTAAGATCATTTCTCCCCAGAGAAATGATCTTACAAGAACAGATCGACGAGAACCAAGGGAAAGTGAGCATGCAATTCATCTTTCTATAGAACTAGAACCTTGGTAAGCAAAATTCACCACAACAGCAAGAAGAATCACTTTAAAAATATAGTGACACGCACAATGAGACGAAAATTTCTAGAGAATTAATATTTTAGGCAATACTCTTTATTATACTTTTTTATTTTTATATATACTTTATAAATATTTTCTTTTTATTTATATATTTAATAAGTAAATAAATTTAATTTAATAGATAATATATAAATATGTATAAGTACTTTTTATAAAGAGTATTTATAAATACTCTTTAGCAACTAAAAATGTTGAAATATCAAACCTGACTCAAAAAAGGGAATAAATTATATATAAACTCATTTCTTTTTGGATCACACGATAAATGTTGTCAAGCCGACGAGAAAATTAAATGATGGCTAAAGTTCTCCGATTTAAAAAAATTAGTAATTAAGATTAAAAAGTACCATTAATAAAGATCAGCATCAGTAAGCCATAATTTTAGAGCCGATCAAACACTAAATTTTCTTAATGTGATGCAATTTACAATAACAACTTTTAGTAGTAATGAAGGTGCTTGAAGGCATACACACGCAGAAGGATTATTAAGTCCACCTCAATAGTTACTGATCCACCCAGTAAGTATACTTTAATCCTCAACAAAGTTCAAGATTTAATTAAACTCTGTGTATATTCAACGGGATGAGATATATATATACAGGTAGGTGTACCGAGTCTTATATAGCACTTAACGTAAACATATTTCAGGTCTTTTGTTTCAGTCGTTATTGTTATGGTTCAGTGAGATGAGGTTAGGTGAGGGTCGGAAAGGTTAGGTGAGTGGGGTAAAGTTAGGAAAGGTTGGATAAGTTAAATTGAATTAAACATAATTACGATACATGCAATTATATATATTTTATCATAAATTCGTCAGTTTTAACTGACTCAAATGCCGTAAATTCGTGAAGCTCAATAGTGCAGCCTGTGGGAAGATAGAGCAGTGCGTCAGGAGAGCAGGTCGAGGTGGGCAGTCAACAAATGTACCAGTGAGGCGGCAGCTGTAAGGATATCGAAAATTGGGTCGACCAGAGGCTAGGGATAGCGAG
>WNGS01163002.1:12552892-12569441 GCA_020271785.1 Procambarus virginalis | reverse complement strand
CGGGCCGAAAGAGCAAAGCTCAACCCCCGCAAAAACACAAACTAGGTGACACACAACTAGGTGAACACACACACACACACCCAGAAAATAATAAGGAAAAGTTCAGAAGTTTGCGAACAGGCTGTCCCAGAGTTACGAGGGATGGATCTATGAAGAGCACCTGAAGGAACTGATCTTACTACACTAGAAAAAAGACAGGTGAGAGTTGGAGGATATGTAAACTGTATCATGGATGAATTTGACAATCTGATCAATGATGTTCACACGTAATAGTATATAACGAGGGGGACATGGTGGAGGTTGGAAATCAGATGAGATCACAAAGTGTTAGGAAGTTTTCTTCTAGCGTGAGATGTAGTGGAAAAATGGAATGCACTTAAGGAGCAGGTTGTGGAAGCATACACCATTCATAGTTTTTAAAACTAAGGTCATGATAGGAAACTGGGACAGGAGTCATTGCTATAAACAACCGATGGCTGTAAAAAAGGTGGAGCAACAGGCAGGAGTAAAAGGTAAGGTGCTCCGAGCGATAAGAAAGTATCTAGAGCAACACGAAGAACAGCGAGAACGTGGAGGGGGGGGGGGAGACATCAGAGATGTAGAGATGTCACCAGCCGAGTCCCACAGGGCCTGTTGACATGGACTCCATCTGTTTCGAATATAGTGTAAACGATCTTCCAGAAGGTATAGACTCATTCCTCCTCCATGGGTTTGCTGATGATGCAAATATTATGATGAGAATATTTAGGACAGATGAGATAGACAGAGACTTACAGGACGACCTTGGAACAAACTGGTGGAAATGGTCTAGAAAATGGCTAGCTAAAGTTGAACCAGGAAAGTGTAAATAGTAATGAAATTAGGCGAAGGAGTAGAAGGCTGAAGCAACAAGGTACCATATGGAAGTACAATCGGCAAAAGCAGTCCAGAGTAGTGTCAAAGAAAGATCGGGGGTTGAAGTATCACACCAAGCCTGTTCCCAAAGGCCTACATCACAAGGATATCATCAGCGGTATATGCTATATTGGCCAACATAAGAACTGCCTTTAGAAACTTGTGGAAAGAATCGTTCAGGACCTTGTATACCACGTATGTCGACCAATCCTGGAATATGCAGCTCCACCCTGGAGTCGGAACCTAGTTAAACACAAGACAACGTTAGAGAAGATTCAGAGGTATGCCACCAGGCTCGTCCCGGAACTGAGAGGTATGAGCTACGAGGAAAGGCTAAAGAAGCTGAACCTCACGTCCCTGGAAAACAGAAGAGTAAGGGGAGACATGATAACCACCTACAAAATTCTCAGGGGAATTGACAGGGTGAACAAAGATAAACTCTTCAGCACGGGTGGGACACGAACAAGGGGACACAGGTGGAAACTTAGTACCCAAATGAGCCACAGAGACATTAGAAATAATTTTTCAGTGTCAGAGTAGTTAATAAATGGAATGCATTAAGCAGTGAAGTGGTGGAGGCTGACTCCATACATAATTTCAAATGTAGATGTGATAGGGCCTAGTAGGCTCAGGAATCTGTACACCAGTTGATTGACGGTTGTGAGGCCGGACCAAAGAGCCATAACTCAACCCTGCCTCTCAACTGTCAATCAACTGTTTACTAACTACTTTTTTTCCACACCACACACACACGCACCCCAGGAAGCAGCCCGTGACAGCTGACTAACTCCCAGGTACCTGTTTACTGCTAGGTAACAGGGGCATTCAGGGTGAAAGAAACTTTGCCCATTTGTTTCTGCCTCGTGCGGGAATCGAACCCGCGCCACAGAATTACGAGTCCTGCGCGCTATCGACCAGGCTACGAGGCCCCCTGTGTGTGTGTGTGTGTGTGTGTGTGTGTGTGTGTGTGTGTGTGTGTGTGTGTGTGTGTGTGTGTGTGTGTGTGTGAGAGGAATGTTCCGCACGTGCCCACGCAAATATAAGCAACATCCACTAACTCAAACACCCGCACACACAAAACCATTTCTAACTCGTTTGCTGGAACCACCCCCCACCCCCACCCCATCCCACCCCTCGGGGATCCTCTGGACGTTACCAGCGCCATAATAATGAACACGACACAGTTCTCGGACTAACGCAGTAACGAGGAAGAAGACATTCCTCTCCCCTGCCATCCCAAGCCACACAGAGGCCATTTTCCAGCCTCTCCCGCCCCGGAACTCCAGCCGTAACCATTGTCCTTGCTCAGTATGTTCGTGAGGGCTGGAGCGTATGGACATGGCCACGGGGCAGTAACATGCGCCTAATGATACAACAGATATGCTCACATTTCCGCTGCCCACTCGACCTGGTTCAGAAATACTGCGTTCCAGTTCTTCGTAATTTAGCACGGTGCGTCTACGCATAATTCAACATTGTCCCCACTACGCAGAATTTAACGTTGTGTCCACTACGCAGAATTGTACATTGGGCCCACTAAGTATAATTTTACATTGTCCAGCAATGCATAATTTAGCATAGTGCCAACTACATTCAATATAGGGGAAGTGCTTTACTGTAAGAAGCTGGTAGCCAGGACTATAATTAGACACTAAATTTATATCGCTAGATTTCAGAGCTCATTAATCATTCAGAGGTTTCAAGAGAATATATTATTACATTTCTCAAGTGTGTTTTGCAATAATATGTACGGGAAGTTGAAGAGTTATTAAAAGGACATTTGCGACTTAGCAAAACTCTTGGGGTCATAAATCATTACAACAGTTAAGATGCATCGTAGCGAGACATCTAGATTCTAGTAAACAATTACTTTTAAGATGCACTTAAGTGTGTCTTTTGTAGTCTAGAACAAAACTACTGTTAAGGTGCATCTTAGAATGACTTTCGGATCACAATAATAGATATTTGTATTTTTTAGTCATTAAATCAAGTAAATGAATTTTTCGAGTATTTTTTTCATTTTCTGGTTCCACATATGGAAACATGACTACATGTATATGTGGATACATACTTAATACAATTTTACGGTATGTTTTCCGGTATGTATGAACCTCGTCCCACATTCCTTAGTATCATAATTAATTTCCTTGTCTAACGTCTTAATCCGTTTTTCAGAGTTTCCCATGTAGAAAAAGTTATATATATATATATCATTGCTGAAATAATCGCGTTGACGGAACATCAATTTAGCTTATTATTCATTGGATAAAAACATTGAGTTGGATATATATCTCAGATTGGATTAAAAACGTGGGCATCAGTAAAGTTGTAGTTACCAGAGAGAGAGAAGACAAAATTTAAATTTAAATTAGCATGGTCTGTCTTAAATGGAATATACCCAACATAAATTAAATACGAATTTAGTGCTTAAGAGAACTCAAAATATTAGCTTAAAATTTTTTCGATCTGTGAAAAGAAACACTTAATTAATTTCAATAATCTCTTCAGTTATATGATATTTTCCGAAGCCCCCGACGACAATACCCTCCCCAAGGGTAATAAAGACCACTTGGAAATTCAATTGCGTTCAGGGCGGATAGATGGAAGTGTCCTCCATTAAGACAGACAGTGGAAACCATCTCCCCTCTACCACCATCACAGCCCCGACAAGAGTAGACTTGACTCGTCGTTCGGAGAGTGAATGCAGAAGAGAGTGAATGCAGAGGAGAATGAATGCAGCATCACCGTGCTGCTATACAAGGTGATCTCATCTCATTCCCGCATGTTGTGTTGTTTTAGGAACTATTAAATTATCTCTATAAACACCTCACTGTCTTTACTAAAATAATCAATACAGATTTCAGTCTAATTTTTTATCGTAAACAACATTGGTTACACATCTTGCACTTGTAAACTGTTTTCTGGACTATGGACGACAAATGTTTCCTTACGGCAGTTTGCGAGGATTGTGAGGGCCTATCAGGAACGCTCTGCATGGCCTATTGGCCAAAAAAATATGCTGAGAGGAAACAACATATTAAAAAGCAACAGAAAGTCTCATAATCCTAGGATGGAGTCCTAGGATGGGTCCTGGGATTGTGTCTTGGGTGCGGGTGCTGGGNACTTTCACGCACATTCGAAACATTGTACATTATAATGTATTTGTGATTGATAATGAAAGACGGCAACAGTGAATTTTCTGGTAAAATGTATTTCGAAATGTGGGAAGTCCTGGGTCACCTCTCCTGTCAGTGGAATACAAATTCAGTAACTGTTTCTCTCGTCTCCTGAACTGACTAAATAAATTGTTCTAATATATTATTAATGTGCTGACAATGAGTCACAATACAAGTGGCTGAAGAAAGATGACTTTACCACACACCAGAAGATGAGGAGACGACGATGTTTCGGTCCGTCAAGAACCATTATTAAGTCGATTGTTTTGCTTGAGAATGGTCCAGGACGGACCGAAAACGTCGTCATCCCTTCACCTTCTAGTGTGTGGTTTGGTCTTATTATTATTGTCATTGATATGATTTTTATGATTGTGAATTTTCATAAATTTTTTAAGAGAATCTGGAGTGGCAAATCCATTATTGTTCACGTGCGGATTCGGGAACTGATGACCACGTGTAGTGTGTTGCTTCAACACAATGGCAGGAAGCGTTGTTTGTTTGGCATAATAATATTAGCGCCTCCACAGGTGAGTGCTATTACTGGAAACACTCAACTCATGTGTATGAGTTAATACAGATGACAGTTTTCCTCCCGGCTCCAACCGGTCTGGTGCGACGTTGTCCTGTTGGTTCCCTGTCTCCACCCGACCTTCCGGAAGTGAAGATGTGCTCGAGGAACACAAACAATCGACTGCAAGTGGAGAGGAAAGGTCAGGTCAAAGTGCATGAGCCTCTGATTAAGCTGGATGTTCGTTAATATGCGGAATTAATTTGTAATTCAGATGTCCAGATGCTGCAATAATCGGGTTTGGTAAGAGGCAGCGAGGCGCGACAATCCAGACGAAGTCAGTTTGCATCCCGTGGAAATTCCGGTTCATTTAGAGGGTTTTCGGTGCCGGCGGAAGTAGAGAGAGAGATTTATCGTGCGCTCAAAATAGCAACACAGCCAAAGCACATAATGAGCAGCCAATAAATTGGTAACTTTAAGTTCAGAAAATGCCGTGTAAATACTGGTATGGAAATAGGGTCGTAACAAAATAGACGATGGATCGTTAGTTTGTTTCAATGCTGAGGTTAGACAAACATGTCAGTGCTTGACGTTGGGTGTAAATTGGAGCTGCCTCACATAACCCAATTAGACTTTCACTATCACCACTATTCTTTTGTATCAGGATTCAATCCTGTCCAAATATCTGTCTCGCAAAATTAAGCTGAATGAATAACATTTATGAAAATTCCTATGGATTCCCGGTAATTATTTAATAGTGCTGGTAAGGAAACAAAATCAACTGGAGTTTTGAGGAGACTCGAACTCACGACAGAGATCGCGGGTTCGAGTCCCTCAGAGTTGGTTCGAGTCACCTCAGAGCTTTAGTCGATTGCCCATTGACATATGTCACGTTAATGTGATTTTTCTGAGCACTGGTAAACTCTGGCGACACCTGACGGTTCTTGTGGATTTAATCCAAGAGGCTTCAGGGGGAAACCATTGATGATACTGCATTGCATTGATGTCTCATAGAGTTCCAAGTGATTTCTGGCGATTGCTAATAATTCTGATGATCCCATGTGTCCTCTAATATTAATTTCCAGTTGTCCCTCTCAATCTCTTTTGACGTCTGGTGATATTGGTGGCCCTTAGCGACCAATGCTAACCCCTTACATATTCCTGCTGACACTTGTTGATTCCTAACACGATTTACTCTCACTCTGACAACCACTATTGATCCCAACTCATCTTGGTGTCCTCTGAAGTCAATGATGATTGGAGATCGTTGCTGGCGACCGGTCGAAGTCTCTGATTATTACAGTTCATCCCTGAAGACCACTGGGAGTACGTGATGATTCTTGATGATCCGAGGTATTTTCGTGAGTTCTCAAACAGTTAGCCATGCGTTCTGTAACACACCAATAGCATGCGTTCTGGAACACACCAATAGCATGCGTTCTGTAACACACCGATAACATGCATTCTGAACACACCAAAAGCATGAGTTCTGCATGCATGCGGGACCAAAGAGCCGAAGCCTTAACCCCTGCAAGCACAATAGGTGAGTGCAGATACAAGCATTTATGAAGCGATCTCTTGATCTCCTTCACAGACTAATTGCTTTATGACGTCAACATACCAAGGGCTGACCGTCATTATATTACAAACACAACGTCTTTGTATGAACCAGACTAAATTGTATTCTTGCCGCTCTGTTAATATGTACCTCTCTAGCCTTCTCCACTACACTCACTAAGGGAATAGGGTGCACCACCGCTCACAGAAGGGGTATTGCCTGCATATTACCGCTCACAGGATGGAAATGGAGATACCGCTCACAGGATGGAAATGGAGACTACCGCTCACAGGATGGAAATGGGGACTACGCTCACAGATGGAAATGGAGACTACCGCTCACAGGATGGAAATGGAGACTACCGCTCACAGGAAAGGCATGAAATGGCATAATAAATGAACTACACAAACGGAAAACTAACCCACTGCGGATATCAGAACAACTACTAATTATATATCTAACTCATCTCAGGGAACCTCACTAGACCCCAAAACACACGCACACAGATCTTACCTATAAACACTAGTGTACAACACCTAATCCTTTTTCCTGCACTAATTCTAAATTTCTTAGTAGCTACTATCAAGACGTATTATTCAATATACCACATCCAGTATGATTATTCAGGTTATTTACTCAACTGACATTAAAACAGCACTTCAGTCTACCTTCTGACGTGACAAATAATGCTACAATATCCTAAAACAGCCAATAAATCATTTGAAAAAGTTCCCCATTTACCCCATTTTACCCCATTTAATTGATCCCATTTGAGTAATCTCAGAGGATTACCCCATTTAATTGTATTTTAAAGTCATTACCATATCTTAGTTCTGTCCAGGAAAAGATCTATAATAACAATGAAAAATGATTGTTGTTGAAAATGTAATTGTCTTCTTTCACGGAGTGACTTCGTTAACGTGTTATCCAACTATTGTTATCAACGAAACGCGCACCTGAGGTAAGGTAATTATCGGAAGAGAATGCTTTCTTTTATGAAGAGTGTGTTGCATGTACTCGGGACTTTGAGCTGTATCTGGATGTGTTGTGTTGCACGGACACGGGCTACTGGACTGTGTCCTCAATTGTGTCATTTCGGTATGCTGTACTGGAGGTACGTAGTGTGTGGGACTATCTGTGTTCTGGGGCTAGAAAATATACCACCACAAGGGCAACATGAATATCTGATCTCTGGTTTATATTTAAGAAATCTGGTTTTATTCGTAAGAAAATGACAATGTTTCATAACTATGAAACCAGGTTCGAAGCATAACTGTGCCGAAGCAGACTGTCCGCCATTAACAGCTGAGTCGAAGTTAGGACCAAATTTGCTTTGAAAACTAAAAAGATGCCAAAAAAACGTTACAAGCACAAAAAGTACACGACAATTCTACCAAACATAACTAGCAGCATAAACAAAAATATGCAAAACATTGGCACACACAATATACTGCATATGTATATCCATGGTTTATATTTATCCTATCTTTATATGTAAAGTAGGGAAACGTTAGAAAAGGGAACAGTAAATAATACAAATGTTTGAATTATTAAAATATAAAATAAATATTAATATAAATAAATATAAATATGTACAGGCGATGAGTCACAATAACGTGGCTAAAGTATGTTGACCAGACCACACACTAGAAGGTGTGTGGACCATTCTCAATCGACTTGAGAATGGTCCAGGACGGACCGAAACGTCGTCGTCCCTTCACCTTCTAGTGTGTGGTCTGGTCATATAAATATGTATTAATACAATTCAAGACATTATAATTCAGACATGAGAAGAGATGGAAGGAAAGAAGAAATAATCAGGGGAAGCGCCAAGCTATTACGACTATATAGCACTTGGAAGGGATCTGGATAAGGATTTGGGATGGGACAGGGGGAATGAATGGTGCCCAACCACTCGGGACGGTCGGGGATTGATCGCCGACCTGCGTGAAGCGAGACCGTCGCTCTACCGTCCATCCCAAGAGAGAGAAAGAGAGAGAAAGAGAATGTCACTCACGGAAAACGAATTGAACGCTACGAACTGATAGGTGCAGATTCATTAGTGTTGCTAATTTCTCTCAACCTTCCATGTAATTTGAGTGCGTATTCGCTGTGAATGACCAAACAGTTTCCAGGACAATCACATCTCATGTTGACCAGACCACACACTAGAAGTTGAAGGACGACGACGTTTCGGTCCGCCTGGACCATTCTCAAATCACCTCTCATAGTGAGTTTATATATATATAGATATATAATATAATCTATAGATATATATATATATATATATATATATATTTATATATATATATATTATTTATCTATAATTTTGATATTCACATCATAAAGGGAAAATGTCGACAGGTTTTGAGGTGTTTACATATCTTCATTTAAGAGTAGCTTAACCATCAGGAATGATTTAAGAAGTATTTTGTTATATGCAGAGGAAGGATAAGAATTATTACCATATAAGCACATGTAATTCGACCTCCAGCTCACGTTTGCAGGAACTATTAGTATAAGAGGGGAGACCCAGAGGACCCACTGAGACCTGGCACACTGAGAATCAATGCCATTGGGCTTTGGGTACTATAGAAAACAAGCAGCTGCGAGTGGATGCAATCCATCCCAAGTCTTGGAGCAGCATTAGTCGCAGCACAATGGTAGTGATGACACACTGGAAGCTCCTGGCTTGCTGCGTCAGCCCTCGAAACTTCACTGTGTATCGGGCAAAGACTTTTTCTTGAAACAAAAATTACAGCTATTTTTTTTGTCTAAGCTTAACGCGAAATAGCTTTGAAAATTAGTGAAATCCTGCTTGTTGAGAGGAGTTAAGAGGATTGTTCATGGTTCTCAAGAATTTCTTCGCATTAAACACTCGACATAAAAAAAAATATATAATTATTTATTAAATAGACACAGTCTACTGGAGGAATGTATATATACTAAAGAGGTGTATATAGGTGTACAGGTGTACTCAGCTTCCTGGTGTATCCACTCGAGATTGTGTACTGTCTGATTATGTGCATTTTCAGATCTGACGTTGAAAACATAAATTTTCGAAACATGAGATTTTTTTAAATAAATGTACACTTGCAAGAGACTTTTGCATTGTCCTCGTGAACGTTCCCAAGACGAATCTCCATATTTATACCTATAAGAGTGAGTGAGTGTCTGTTTGTCTGTCTGTTTGCCTGCCCTTCTGTTTGACTAAAGTTCGAGACTAGACATTTTGGGTTCACTCAGATTTGCAGGCCTATGGTACGGGACGGACACAAACTGATCGGATTAGAAGTTAGGAACAATTTTCATTGAGTTAAGTGTAAAATGGGGCTCCACGTAATTTGCGTGGAGTTTGTAGTTTCATAATATCATTTCTGGGACCCATATAATTATTTCATTGCTCTTTAATAATACATTTTCTCAGAGGAGAGCAAAGAGAATACAAGTGAGTCGGAAAGGAGAGAACGGGAGGGGGAATAGGAAGGACAAGATAGAAAGAGAAAAATAAATTTATAAAAAGACTAAAACTAGAGAGAAATGGGAACAAATTCTTAGAGATCAACCCCCCCCTATATATATATATATATATATATATAATATATATATATATATATATATATATATATATATATATATATATATATATATGTCGTACCTAGTAGCCAGAACGCACTTTTCAGCCTACTATGCAAGGCCCGATTTGCCTAATAGGCCAAGTTTTCATGAATTAATTGTTTTTCGACTACCTAACCTACCTAACCTAACCTAACCTAACTTTTTCGGCTACCTAACCTAACCTAAGCAATAAAGATAGGTTAGGTTAGGTTAGGTAGGTTGGTTAGGTTCGGTCATATATCTACGTTAATTTTAACTCCAATAAAAAAAAATTGACCTCGTACGTAATGAAATGTGTAGCTTTATCATTTCATAAGAAAAAACTTAGAGAAAAAATATTTAATTCAGGAAAATTTGGCTTATTAGGCAAATCGAGCCTTGCATAGTAGGCCAAAAGTGAGTTCTGGCTACTAGGTACGACATATATATATATATATATATTATATATATATATAGGGATACCACCTCTGGTGCAATTATAGGGACCCACAGCCTCAGAGAAGGGAACACAGAGCATTCAGGGAAAAACTTGCCACTTAACTCTGAATACATAAGAGTGTTCGCTTCTCCTACCACACCCTTTTTTATGGTGTACACTTTATTATGCAAGGTTATACAGTTACATATCTGATTGTATACAAAAAAATGAAAATTAAGAGGACACACAAAAAAAGAGCAGAGTGCTTCTCGCAGTATGGGTTCGAGTCACTTCTGGGGTGTGAGTTTTCAGTTTATATATATATATATATATATATATATATATATATATATATATATATATATATATATATATATACACACTTAGGAAATTGCTGGTGTAGTGGTTATGATACTCTGTGCGTCAGGCGGTGAACCCTGGTAATGCAGGTTCGAACTCTGGTTGGGTCATAGAGTTCTTAAATGATTTATGGCTTCAGAACAACCCAAGTTTTCTTTCACGTGTGTAGGCTCAGTGTTGCCCGAGCGTGCAACATAATTTGATAGAGAACTGTTCCCAAATTTGCACCACGACTGTTGCCGGGGATTGGTTAATACAAAATAAGTTCAAAATAAAGCTCCAGATACTGTTCTTGGAATGTTATTAATTATTAAGGAGATAAAGCATTAGCTGGTGCTTCATTCTTCAAGACGATTCTGGAGTAGTTTCTGAATTATTGCCTGATCAACAATCATTTTCTTTGGCGGTCCTTTTATTACTTTACACATTGCTCCCTCAACACCTGGTGCTGAAATTACCTCTAATTTCTTTATACATTTTCCCGAAGAATCATATAAAAACTCGTATTCCTTTATGTTATTTATTGAATAGTTTGACCCAAGATGGCAGGAGGAAAACCAAATCATATGAATACAGGTGCAGCAACAAGCTTCTATTTCTCGTCAAATGTCAATTACTCCGATCTCTTTAATAACTAATTAGGAACCGAACATTGGTTTATTAAGATCTTACGTCACATATCTCCTATGCTGACACTTGACACCGTCTTGATGTGTGTAATTTGTCCTCCTCTCACCTCCAAACACGGGTGAGACGTCTAAGTTAATGCAGCACTGATCAAAGGAGACCTCCACTTTGATCTCCGGTGCGCTTATGATGCCCCAGCCGGAGACATTGGATGCTGCGTGGAGATCACGATAGTAATACCTTCCGGTGACACGGAGGAATGACAATGTCGAGACTCTGCATCTTATTTTGCATCATAGACATTTGATTCAAAATAGTAAGGAGCACACACATGATGACAACTATGGAGGAAACATTAAGCTGATTTATCATGCAGTGTTCCATAGTTCCTTCGGAGGCTGTCCGGAATCTTGTTTACTACTCTGCGGAATTAGTTCTACCCTGCTGGAATGCTTTCACAGCTCTAACAGGAATTCTTTCTGTAATTGTCCGGAAGTCCTTCTCTAACTGTCCGAAAATCCGTTTATATCCGTCTGGATTTCCTGTTCTATCTATCCGGAAATCGTTTTTCAGATGTCTGGAATCTTTTCTGCAGATGTCTCGAATCCCTCCCACAGTTGTGCTGCAATAATATGCTAAACTCTAAAGACGGGGCGAACGAACTTATTTCGTGAATATGAATTACGATGTTTATCGTGTTTTTAAGTGTATTTTTGTTCATACAGTTATAATAAGGGCGTTAGCCTACGGGTGTTGAGACACATATATGCACAAAAGAGATTTGGGGATCAGTTGGCGGTAGGAAAAACTGTTCACCGTAACGGAACACAGATATGGGTTCCTTATGCAGACGAGGAGTCACAATAACGTGGTTGAAATATGTTGACCAAACCACATACTAGAAAGTGAAGGGACGACGACGTTTCGGTCCGTCCTCGGACCATTCTCATGGTCCAGGACGGACCGAAACGTCGTCGTCCCTTCACTTTCTAGTGTGTGGTTTGGTCAACATGGAATCCTTGCGAACCAACTAAATTCATGTAGCAAGGATGGTCACGTTTACGAAAGATAATCAGTGACTGGATCATGTATGAATCATGACTAAAACTTTCTCACATCTACTTGTAACTAAAAATTTTCTTCAAGACTGACTCAAGCCCGAGAATAGACCTATGTTCGCGTCTCTATTGTCTGCAACTCAGTCATTCAGTCATCTCTCTCATTCTAGAACAATGAAGAGCACGATTGAGCAGAGGATCCATTAATCTTGTTTGTGGTTTCCCTGGGTAAGAAAGAAAAAAAATTGTATTATAGTCAAAACAAGGTTATTGCAAGAATGATTTCGTTTTTTATAAAACAACATTGTATGCAGTTATCTCTCGCTAGAGTTTCTATACAGAAATAGTTGTTATTCCTAGCTAGCGAGAGAGAGAGAGAGAGAGAGAGAGAGATAGAGTTGAGGGATTCTGAGGCTCCTCAGATTATTTCTACTGGTCTCATTATACAGAATCACGGCAAATGGGGAAGTGCTTTCACTGCCAGAAACTGCAGCATGGTAGAACGCCACATTAAAACAGATAATGTGGCAAGGACTGGAGATTGGCTCAGGGGGCCCCCTAGAGATAGCGAGGCGATACGTTAGACAAGAATTCACTGCCAAGGAGAAGAATAGTATTACACTTCTTAATATATAACAGAAGAAAAGGCGCGTGGGGAAAAAAATTATTCTCGAAGTAGCAGAGTAACTGAATAGACAACATCAGTAAATATCGCACGATTTAAAATGAGTACGAGTTAATAATATAGCTCTTGAAATACAAAATAAACTAGCACAGTCATGAAATATTGTGAAATTTCCTCAGAGGAAAAATAACAAGGAGGATTTAAAGAACATTCATGATCTGTAACGAAAATAACCTGTTTGTGTTTGCACTCGGGAATAGGAAGAAAGCTGACTATTTAGTTAATTGGTATATTAACCACAGGGAACTCCCATGGCTATTTCAACGCAGTAAAATATCTACATATTAGTGACTGAGCAGCACAAATGTTTAATAATATGAAGAACAGTCTTGACTTTACATTACTATTGACTAATCAGTATATCCACAATTGACTAAGTAGTGTATCCGCAACTGACCAATCAGTGTAGCCACACATAACCAATTAGCGTTTTCTTCAAATAATTAAAAAGAAACAGGACCTCTAATAACCCAACTATCATGTAATCTATTAATGTTAACGCAAACGACTCCTGATTCCAACACAATTATCTTATGAAACTAGCTGGGGATTTGATTACATTAATTTTCACATTAGATACTTCTTAAAAAATTAACATATCTGTTTAATACAGTAGTGACCATACACTATGAAAGTTCAATTATTTCCGAAAATTTGATATAGGGGATCCTACCATACCGTTTAGACACCGGTATTCAATTTACTGTCGTCACTACGAACTCTTACAAGCTAACGTTCTAGATAGACAGAACGAACTCTTGCAAGTTAACTTTCTAGACAGTACGCACTCTTGCAAGTTAACGATCTAGACAGCCCGAACTCTTGCAAGTTAACGATCTAGACAGCCCGAACTCTTGCAAGTTAACGATCTAGACAGCCCGAACTCTTGCAAGTTAACGATCTAGACAGCCCGAACTCTTGCAAGTTAACGATCTAGACAGCCCGAACTCTTGCAAGTTAACGATCTAGACAGTACGAACTCTTGCAAGTTAACGATCTAGACAGTACGAACTCTTACAAGCATATTTTCTAGACAGAACGAACTCTTGCAAGCATACTTTCTAGACAGTACAAACTAACATTCTCGACAGATCAAACTCTTACAAGCTTTCTTACTCCAGTAATCGCTGTCATAAGTTAGTTTTCCCTGGAGTAAGAGCTCTAAAAAACAAAACATCTATACAGTAAACTCTTACATATGAACTTCTAAGCATTATGAAACTTTCTAAGTTAACTTTCTGGACAGAAGGAGCTCTCGTAAAGTTAACTTCTTGAGAGTTAGAGTTACTTGTAAGATCATTTCTCCCCAGAGAAATGATCTTACAAGAACAGATCGACCAGAACCAAGGGGAAAGTGAGCTTGCAATTCATCTTTCTATAGAACTAGAACCTTGGTAAGCAAAATTCACCACAACAGCAAGAAGAATTACTTTAAAAATATAGTGACACGCACAATGAGACGAAAATTTCCAGAGAATTAATATTTTAGGCAATATTCTTTATTATACTTTTTTATTTTTATATAAACTTTATAAATATTTTCTTATTTTTATTTATATATTTAATAAGTAAATAAATTTAATTTAATAGATAATATATAAATATGTATAAGTACTTTTTATAAAGAGTATTTATAAATACTCTTTAGCAACTAAAAATGTTGAAATATCAAACCTGACTCAAAAAAGGGAATAAATTATATATAAACTCATTTCTTTTTGGATCACACGATAAATGTTGTCAAGCCGACGAGAAAATTAAATGATGGCTAAAGTTCTCCGATTTAAAAAAATTAGTAATTAAGATTAAAAAGTACCATTAATAAAGATCAGCATCAGTAAGCCATAATTTTAGAGCCGATCAAACACTAAATTTTCTTAATGTGATGCAATTTACAATAACAACTTTTAGTAGTAATGAAGGTGTTTGAAGGCATACACACGCAGAAGGATTATTTAGGATACTTCAATAGTTACTGATCCACCCAGTAAGTATACTTTAATCCTCAACAAAGTTCAAGATTTAATTAAACTCTGTGTATATTCAACGGGATGAGATATATATATATACAGGTAGGTGTACCGAGTCTTATATAGCACTTAACGTAAACATATTTCAGGTCTTTTGTTTCAGTCGTTATTGTTATGGTTCAGTGAGATGAGGTTAGGTGAGGGTCGGAAAGGTTAGGTGAGGGTAGGAAAGGTTAGGTGAGGGGTAGTAAAGGTTAGGTGAGGGTAGTAAAGGTTAGGTGAGGGTAGGAAAGGTTAGGTGAGGGTAGTAAAGGTTAGGTGAGGGTAGTAAAGGTTAGGTGAGGGTAGTAAAGGTTAGGTGAGGGTAGTAAAGGTTAGGTGAGGGTAGGAAAGGTTAGGTGAGGGTAGGAAAGGTTAGGTGAGGGTAGTAAAGGTTAGGTGAGGGTAGTAAAGGTTAGGTGAGGGTAGTAAAGGTTAGGTGAGGGTAGTAAAGGTTAGGTGAGGGTAGGAAAGGTTAGGTGAGGGTAGTAAAGGTTAGGTGAGGGTAGGAAAGGTTAGGTGAGGGTAGTAAAGGTTAGGTGAGGGTAGGAAAGGTTAGGTGAGGGTAGGAAAGGTTAGGTGAGGGTAGTAAAGGTTAGGTGAGGGTAGGAAAGGTTAGGTGAGGGTAGTAAAGGTTAGGTGAGGGTAGGAAAGGTTAGGTGAGGGTAGTAAAGGTTAGGTGAGGGTAGTAAAGGTTAGGTGAGGGTAGTAAAGGTTAGGTGAGGGTAGTAAAGGTTAGGTGAGGGTAGGAAAGGTTAGGTGAGGGTAGGAAAGGTTAGGTGAGGGTAGGAAAGGTTAGGTGAGGGTAGGAAAGGTTAGGTGAGGGTAGGAAAGGTTAGGTGAGGGTAGGAAAGGTTAGGTGAGGGTAGGTTAGGTTAGGTGAGTTGGGGTAAAGTTAGGAAAGGTTGGATAAGTTAAATTGAATTAAACATAATTATGATACATGCAATTATATATATTTTATCATAAATTCGTCAGTTTTAACTGACTCAAATGCCGTAAATTCGTGAAGCTCAATAGTGCAGCCTGTGGGAAGATAGAGCAGTGCGTCAGGAGAGCAGGTCGAGGTTGGGCAGTCAACAAATGACCAGTGAGGCGGCAGCTGTAAGGGATATCGAAAATTGGGTCGACCAGAGGCTAGGGATAGCGAGAACTGAACAGACTATAGCCTCAGGATATCGAGAACTGGGTCGTGCAAAGCCCAGGGATTGCGAGAACTTGGTCGACCTGAGTCTGGGAATAGCAAGAAATTAGTCGACCAGAACCAAGGGAAAGTGAGAACTGTGTCGACAGAAACCCAGGGATGTGTGTATTCACCTAGATGTATTCACCAAGGTGTGCTTGCGGGGGTTGAGCTCTGCTGTTTCTGCCCGCCTCTCAACTGTCAATCAACTGTTTCTAACTAAATTTCCCCTACCCCCCACATACACCCCCCATACACCTCCCCCCCTACAGGAAGCAGCCCGTAACAGCTGTCTAACTCCCAGGTATCTATTTACTGCTAGGTTACAGGAGCATCAGGGTGAAAGAAACTCTGCCCATTGTTTCGCGCCGGCGCCGGGAATCGAACCCCGGACCACAGGATTATGTATCCAGCGTGCTGACCACTCAGCCACAAGTCCGTTTTGTGTGTGTGTG
>WNGS01163002.1:12486905-12499391 GCA_020271785.1 Procambarus virginalis | reverse complement strand
GCGATGGGATTAGAGCACTAGGTCCTGTATTGATTGATAAGAGAAGGGACGATTCTGTGCTTAATTGACAGTGAATTGTTGTGCTGGGTGCGCGTTAATATATGAGTAATGTAGCGCTTTATTGACAGTGAAAAGTTGTAAACGACTGGGTGATTCTCTGCTAGTGAGACCTGGTAGATGGTTGAGTGCTTTATTGCTAGTAAGTCGGAATACAGGGCAAGTTGGCACACTTCTAGTGATGGGAAATGAAAGAATGAATGCTTTACTGTTGAGGTAGTGCAGATCTGACTGTTTTATTGCTTGGGCTTGTAACTTTACTGCTGTTAACTGTTGGCGATGGATTGGGTGATCTAATGTTTGAGAAGATAGGGCTGTTTACTGCTAGGAGAACTGATGGAGAAGAGGGGCTCAGCTGCTAGTAGGGGAGGTGGAGGACTGGGGACTGTCAAATTTTCAACACCAAAAGGGAATATTCCAATCATTGCAAAGAAAATATTGTTGCATATACAAGCTGAGAAATAGCTATTGGCAGTCATATATTTTTGCGATGGAAGATGAAGCCTCAAGATGAGTCTTTACTATTCCTAGTCTTTAATTGTTGCACATAAAATGCCTGTGCGTAACATCGAGCCGTGTACATGATTCTGACTCACCTTAAAAACAAATAGAACAAAAATATATTCAATCTGCCTCCCCCTACTGAACTCTGGATGAGCCACTCAGCTGCCTGGACGAACAACGCGTTGCATATTCATTGAAGGCATATTGCCACTGATACCTTGCACATTTTTTATGGAAAACGTTGGCAGTATTGACAGATATGAGAGATAAATACATTTGGCTTGTTAAGGCACAGCGTATGTGAACTTGTATAAACGAATTTCGATTCTTGGTTTAGTGTTAGGGTTAAGGGCTCTAACAACCTCTGGAGGGATTTTGGGCTCGTTTGGGATTGGGATTAAAGGCTCAATTTTGGGCTTGGGGAGTTAAAGGCACTTACAACCTCTGGAGGAACAACATAACTGACTAACAAGCATGTGCACGTTAGTCATGAATATAGTCCTGGACTATAAAGTATACTCTCAGTATACACCGACATATGAAGGACACCTCAATGTGTGTATACCTTGTTTGATTCTTAAATTCTGATTTCGTACGTACACATAATTCCTATATATATTCATTTTTTTGTCACACAAAGATTTATCTGCAATCTAAATGAATATGTTATAAAATCTATTTGCTTTTATATAGTTCTTTTACATCTGAACAATCGTCACCATACTCGAAGTTAATTGTTTTAGAATCATAATAAAAACGTAATTATTAGCTGAAAATGACAGATTAAGGAGATAGTGTTGTGAATATTTGATTTCCCTGATGTTATATATATATATACTTTTTTACAAAGTATGTTTATTGGTAAATCTTTATTTTTCATCTAAAGATTTCAAATAAATATTATGATAAAGAAACAGTTGCAGTAGGCATTTTCTTTTTTACTACATGAGTTTAAATGTTTACACTGCTGTCAATAAAATTATATAGCACTAACGGAGCTTACTACTTGTTACTTACTACTTACTTACTATATCATGAGACTGAAGTTTAAAGGTAAGAAGGATTGAGGTAAAATATCTTACTCCTGAAACATACAGCCTTTCCATAAACTGTTTAGAGTAGGCAAGCAAATCTGGCCTCTATAGATCAATCCTGGGAATGTGCAGCGCCACCAACCGTCCGATACGTATTTAGGAGCCTACAAAAAAGCTCTCAAATCCTTGTGTTCAACCTACGTGAGACCAGTGTTCAAATAAGAAGCCCCCGCATGGAGATCCTAGCAAAATAAACTTTTATATAAATAAAGTATTTATAAATTTTAAGATATAATAGAAAACTCACCTGATTGCCTCAAATATGGTTCCGGAACAGAAAGGGTTGAACAAAGAAAAAAGGTTCATCAAACCCGTCTTTACAAAACTATAAAAAGATATGGAGAGAACATGATCACGGTATATAAGATTGATGAAGGAGCTGACTGGGAAGTGAATGATGCTACATTCTGAAGAAGAAGAAAAAAACATCGAGGTGTGAAGGCATAGATATGGGCAGGTATACAAAAAAAACTAGTTTTTTGTGAAGGTAATGGGAGAAATGTGTTTATACAGGAAATTAAAAACCAATATATAAATTTTATGCCTGGATCCATCTCAAAAGAGTTATCGCCAAAAAGAAAAGCCGGGGTTTATGAGCTGATGTTTGACCTCATAGGCACAGCACTGTGACTACAAGATAAGTACTATATATGGTGGCAACAAATACATATTTTTTCTCTATGTCTCCCATTCACGAAAAGACATCAGTATATATAGTTATATATATATATATAAAAGACGTCAGTATATATACAGTATAGGGAGCCGGTCGGCCGAGCAGACAGCACGCTGGACTTGCGATCCAGTGGTCCTGGGATCGATCCCAGGCGCCGGAGAGAAACATTGGGCAGAGTTTCTTTAGCCCTATGCCCCTGTTACCTAGCAGTAAAGTAGGTACCAGGGTGTTAGTCAGCTGTCACGGGCTGCTTCCTGGGGTGGAGGCCTGGTCGAGGACCGGGCCGCGATGACACTAAAAAGCCCCGAACTCATCTCAAGATAACCTCAAGAAGATAGCCTCTCTAGCAGCTATGTGTATCGCTAAGCCTTCACATCCACTGGTGTACACAGAAAAAAAGCTTCAAAAAAAGCTGTGTGGAGCTTCAGAAGCCGTGGGCTAGTGGGATCAAAGCCTCGCAGCTCTACCTTAACACTTTCCACAGATTTATGTGCATGTATTATGGTGGCTGCATCTCCGCCGCCACTCGGCTCTCAAGAACACCATACGTGATTTTTCTCTCCATTTATGAAATCTTCCATATTGTTATTATCGGTGTTATACGTTATGTTCAGTCCTGTTATTCTGGCATTCCTTGTTTTTCCCTTGTACAATGATCAAATGTTAATTTTTTATATTCTCAAATTGTAGAAGACTTACCTTTTTAGAATAGGACTTTGTGTTAAAGTCATTGTGTTTTTTAAGGGATCGGGGGGGGAGGGGGGGAGTTCCAGCGGTGGGTCCTGCCTTCAAACCATTATTCACCCAGTGTGCTGCATCACCAATCCCATCGGCGTGTGGATGAATGGATGGTTGTAAATATTCAATTAATCTTCCATCTAAACAGAGATGTTATTGACGTAATATTATATCATATCGTTAATATTCACCAAAACCTATTTTATAGAAAACATTTAATCTAATTTGTAAAAACAACGATTTATATAAACTATAACATAAATGTAACAAAATTCTAAATTTGGCACATTCAGTTTCAGGAATTATTTCTAAGGGGCATATGAGTCTTAAAATAGGAGAATAATTCTGAAGTCATTCAGAGTGTAATAAGTTAGGAAGGACAGATGATCACCATCTCATCACAATATCTTTCACTTTAGTCACCCACTGACAGTTTTTTAACACATTTACAACTTCTGCATTTGTGCAGCGTCCCGAGATATATGAAGGTGAGTACAGTGCGTACAAACAACAAAACTAGCCTACGTGATGCTAAAACTCCCCATTACACAGGATGGTTAGTCATACAAAGGCATGTGATAAGTAACACACAGAAATCACAATAACATGATGCTCCGGCGCAGGTTCATCCTCGTCACGGCCCTTGTGGATTGTTTATGTATAAGTAGTCTGCACTGGCAAATTTTGGGTGCAATATGAGGATATCTTCAAGAACACGAGAGTGAATAAAGTAATTATTGCAAAGCTCCAGGTACCTCATGCAACTGGTCTTGAAAGGTCTAATAACTGGGCTCTCGTGATGTAGTGCGGGAGATCGTGCCGCAGCTCCTGCTCACAGAGTTTGAGAATGCTCAGGATTGGGAGATCCGTCACCTATAGCCACCTGCCACAGGTAACGGTAACCCAAACCTGATCCTGGCAACCACCACGTGTGTCGCACAGTCTGGTGGACATTTTGTGCTGCCCATAAACATGGTTTCAGATTTGAACAAATCATTGCATTTTATACTGGTGCTTTCTGGTCGTTGGGAGGCAGTAATTTCTCTCCTATCAGACCTGAGTGTTGAAACAGTACATTTTTGACATCAGAGATGGGGATACCTAGGTTTCATTCAACTTCATCTTTGTTACACGCTAATTTGGCTGCAATGTCTGTTTCATTAGGATGGGTTATATTTATGTGTGATGGTATCCATACAAAGGAGATTCAAAACGCCTTACTTTGTGCAGAGATTAGGTTATTTTTAATTGCTAGTATGAGGGTCTTGCGTGTCGATCTTCTAAGAAATTTTTCGATTGCTTAAAGAGCCAGACTTGAATCACAAATATTATTCCTCCTCCAATGTTTACACGAACAGAAAAGCAAGTTTAACTCGACCACCCAAAACCACAGCTTAAGGACGTGGTTTGAGGTGTACAGGACTGTGGCATACTGTTGTGTGTCCAGTTCACTACCGGTTGTCCTCACAATGAACTAAACTCTGTCTATCGGAGCCATGGGGTTAGTTGAGTGTAACAATTTGAAGGTGTGTGTGGGAAGTCTCTCTCAGTCTTGACAATATACCAAAAGGAAACACCACATTCCAGAACTCCTACATAATTATCAACTGGTACATAATTTGCGAAATCAAGATTTTCAGGTTCGAATGATATTCTTATACTTTCAATGACTAAGGGTTCTGGGTAATCAACATCGTTTGAATCATTGACATTGCAGATCATGTCAACGTTCCGCGCTGTTACCCAAGGTGGTCGGGTTCCTGAAGTGCCGTTAATGGCAATAGCAGAGAGAAGGATACATTAGACATTACATGTATAGATATAAACTCCAAGATGTAGTATTTTCGAAGCTTAATCATAGAACAGCCATATTTTCCTCCCGTGAGAGTTGTTATCCTCCTGCCGAAGCCAGTTGAAGAAATTCAACAAAATATCGTCTCCTCACACAAATGATGGCAGAAGTGTAGACTGGGAGCCGGTCGGCCGAGCGGACAGCACGCTGGACAATGTGATCCTGTGGCCTGGGTTCGATCCCAGGAGCGGAGAGAAACAATGGGCAGAGTTTCTTTCACCCTATGCTCCTGTTACCCAGCAGTAAATAGGTGCCTGGGTGTTAGTCAGCTGTCACGGGCTGCTTCCTGGGGGTGGAGGCCTGGTCGAGGACCGGGCGCTGGGGACACTAAGCCCCGTAACTCATCTAAGATAACCTCTAAGATAACATGCCATGCAGGCATGGAATGTGAACGTTATGGTAAAGATACTGATTAGAGCTAAAATGCAAGAGACGGTTGAGACTCTTCCCTTCCTGCTGGAAGTTAATTCATGATATACGGTTTCTCATCTCTGAGCTCCGTAAGATCTTCCAGTTTAACCAAAAGTGTTTTGGATGATTTGTTTTCTCTACAAGAATGGTCAATGTTTGGGAAATTATCTGCATCGTGCATGATAAGGAAGGCCGACTGTGAACCATTTTCACTACCTGACGATACGTGATTGAGGACAGCACCAGTGAGAAAGTTGAAAGGGTCATCAGACCATCAAACTGAAGCTCATCAGTCATATCACCAGCAGGAACCTGGGGGGCCTTCCAAATGATCCAGAGGCTCGACGAATGTACTAAAGACCAGCAATATAAATAGCAGAAGTAAAACTCTCGAGGCCTCAACCACATCCTCATATTGCTCCACAACAAAAAATAATGTTCCAGGATCTCTCAATAAGGACCAATTAGTCTGGTATGAAAGCTGGCCAGAAGCTCGATGGTTTTAGCTATTCTTACTAAAGAAAATAACGAAGAGCGGATATTACCAATGATTGCGCACCAAATTCCATAAAAGTGAAGTGAGCATCTGAGTTCCATAGAAGCACACAACGCGGAAAATCAACTCCCCTGAATGGGCAAAAAATACCCCCCAAAATAGATGACAGACGAGAGCCACCAAACACACTCAATTCATTTAGAAGGTTGTGAGCTAACCAAATTAATTGTAACCTGTAGCGTATTGATTAATACCGTCAGCACACAGCAGATTGGCCTCGTGTTTGATTCCTGGGCATGACGAGGAGATTGAGCACATTTTCTTAAATACAATTCCGCTATTCATCTTGCAGTAGATTTAGACGACTGTTGTGAGCTGCATCCTGTGAATGGTCTGACGTTGGGGAAGCACGATACGTCAAACAAGATTTTCCTGTTCCCAACAATGGGAAACCAATTATAATTGCAAGGGACAACAGGATCGATGCCTCACAGGCCAGCACATCTCTCTTACCACTAATTGGCAGCTGCTTCCGGTGTGTGTGTGTGTGTGTGTGTGTGTGGTGTGTGTGTGTGTGTGTGTGTGTGTGTGTGTGTGTTTTACATCTTTTTGTTTTGTATTTACTATTTGTGCCTGCAGAATCGAGCTGTTAGCTCTTGGAGGATAACATCAGCAGCATATGCCGGTTGGCTAACATAAGAACGGCCTTTAGAAACTTGTGTAAGGAATCTTTCAGAACATTATATACAACATATGTCAGACCAATCCTGGAGTATGCGGCTCCAGCATGGAGTCCGTATCTAGTCAAGCATAATGACATAACTGGAAAAGATTCAAATGGTTTGCCAACAGACTAGTACCTGAGCTGAGAGGTATAAGCTACGAGGAGAGACATACGGGAATTAAACCTTCACTCACTCGTTGGAAGACAGAAGATTAGGGGGGGACATGATCACCCACATTTAAGATTCTCAAGGGAATCGACAGGGATGATAAGAGACAGGCTATTTAACACAAGGGGCACACGCACAAGGGGACACAGGTGGAACCTGAGTGCCCAAATGAGGCCACAGAGATATTAGAAAGAACTTTTTTTAGTGTCAGAGTGGTTTGATAAAGGAATGCAATTAGGAAGTGATGTGGTGGAGGCTGACTCCATACACAGTTTCAAAGTGTAGATATGATAGAGCCCAATAGGCTCAGGAACCTGTACAACCTGTTGATTGGACGGTTGAGAGGCGGGACCAAAGAGCCAAGAGCTCAACCCCCGGCAAGCACAACTAGGTGAGTACAACTAGGTGAGTACACACACACGATGCAGCCCATAAAAGCTGTCTACCGCTAATCCCAGATTCAAATTTACTGGTTAGGTGAAACGGAGGGATCAGGTGACAGGAAACTCCGCCCGTTTGCTTCTGCCTCGATCCGGGAATCGTAACCCGGGCCCTTAGGACTACGACCCCCAGAGCGCCGTCGACTCGTCTGTGTGTGAGTGTAAGCTGCCAGCATATTTGCCAGAAGCTTCTAAGACTACCATCGTTCCTGCAAGATTGAATCCCTCGACACTTTTTATTCTCTTTCGAGGCTGTGGGGTCCATACAATTGCCCAGAGGTGGTACCCCCCTACTATAAACACTGAACAAATTAGCCCTTAGCCTCACTAAATAGCCGAGCATCCAATCCCACATTTACCTGCCCCATTTAACAGGGAACATTTAGTCCTCAAGCAAGATCTAGCCTTCTATTCTACAAGGAATAATCAACCTTCAACCTCAAGATGGCTCTCCACTGCCATCTATAATCAATGTTGCTGTCACTTCTCTCTAAAAAAAATTAAGGCTTGCACGTCTTCCAACCAATCTCGTCTGCAGCGACTATTTGTTTACGATATTTATATTCCAAATCGTTGCTCGACCGGGAAAATTAACTTCTGGCCATGTGGATTAGACGAGCCCAGCAGCGTCCCAATCAACGAACGGCTCTGGTGGCGGTGGATTGAACACAACACTGATCTAAAAAAGCTTCCCTTAAAAATCCTGTGAGCTGGCTATGATCTATCATTCTCTGTTATTAAATATCTCGTGATTTTCAACATAAATTTCGCCAAAAAAATAATGTTTCCTGTATTTTTTGATCCTCCAAATAATATCATATATACACAATAGTATCACAATTACGTAATATATCTATAAGAAAATCTCTGGAGCAGGACGGTGGGATTGAATCTGCGTCCTGGATCACCAGGACACATGCACCTTACCTTATAAACTCCAGGCGGACTTCAGGTTGTAAGTAACCTTCAGTATATCGTAGTCTATTTTCATAATAAATAGGAGAACCATTGACATAACAAACATCTTGTTATTATTAATCTTTACTTTTAATTATAATTCATGACGTTCAGCATACTTTTAGTATTCATCATCAGATCTAAAATACAAACGTTAAATTCAAATAAGCAGCAAAACAAAGGAATCATACTGGACAAGAATACCTATTCAAAGATAAGAGATATCAGAGATATTCTTGTCCAGTTCTTTGTTTTGCTGATTATTATATTTTTCTTTTGTATCTTTAGATCTGATGATGAATTCGAGAAGTATTTGAAACGTTGCGAATTTTAATTGAAAGAAAAGACGAATTTTAACAAGATGTTTGTTATGGCAACGTTTCTATTTATTAACATATATATATATATATATATATATATATATATATATATATATATATATATATATATATATATATATATATACATATATATATATATATATATATATATATATATATATATATATATATATATATATATATATATATATATAAGTTTGTGAGGGTACCACCTCTGGTGCCAATGTGGGGACCCATAGCCTCGGAGAAGAAAATAAAAAGTATCCAGAGGAGACCTTGTGGTTTCTCACTGAACACTAATATTATCTTCTCCTACCACCCCCATTCTTTTGTGTGTACACATATATATTTGCTTTATTTGAACTTTGTTACAAAAAAGGAGTTACATATAGGTTACAAAGATGGTTATCATAGTCTGTCGAGTTCCTCGAGCTCCTCAGATGGCGGGCAGGAACCCTGGATGCAGTGCGCATTTCCCCTCTGTATCGCCACGCTGAGGCGCTGGAAAAGAAAGCTGGCAAGGCAAGCCAGCTTTCATATATATATATATATATATATATATATATATATATATATTCATATATATATACTTTCATATATATGCAAGCCAGCTTGCATATATATATGCAAGCTGGCAAGGCAAGCTTCTCGGCCTGCATAGTAGGCCGAGAAGTGCATTCTGGCTACTAGGTACGACACATATATATATATATATATATATATATATATATATATATATATATATATATATATATATATATATATATAGTTTCTGATATATATATAAATAGTTTATTTTTTATGAAAATGGCCAAAGAGAGTGAAAAAAGAATACATATGTGTCTACTACACACAGGTAAAAACATACATATATCAGTTTTTTTTAACAATTTTGATAAAATATAGTAACTCTCGCACACCTTTCAACTTCTGCTCAGTAATTATAATATTTTGCATTGAGATGAACCAGGGGAATGTAATCCTCTTATCTAGGCTCTGTAGAGGATTAAAAGCCTTATAACAATGTTCCTGAGCATTCTAATTTCATATTCCTTGTAATTTAGCGAGCACAGACCTAATTAAACTCTATCAAGCAAAACAATTACCAAATGTACCATTTGTACTCAAAACTGAAGCAAACGTTACCTAGTTAAAGTTTTTGGCAACAGTGCAAAATTTGTGCACAACATTTACTCTTTTGTGCAAATCCAGTTACTTTTGTTTAATAATTTTTGCGATTATCACGTTGAGCATTTTGTTTATATAATCATAATAGTAAAATGAATACTACTCATATTCTACTAACGACAATTATCGTCGAATATCAAACTTGAAACACGGAGAATTATCTCGTGGAAATCACTTTTCCTAGATGCCTGTTATCTGAGTTGAAAAGTCATTAGAACTATATTGCACTTCGAAGGGATGAGAATGAGGTTTTGGGGTATAACGCGGGGGAAGGAATGGTACCCAACAATTTAATTGGACGGTCGGGAATGGAACGCCGACTTGCATGAGGCAAGACCGTCGCTCTACCGTCGAGTGTATAAGTGTTGATGTGCATGAAATGAACATTTAATGTGAAATTTATTTTTATGTATCAATACAGATCAATGAACAATATACATCCTGTGAAAATGTTGCAACTATAATAGTGATTAATAAGACCAAGACGATGATATACACAGTCCGAGTAGCGGGTGAATATCTTGACAAACTTTTCGAGGGATGACATGAGTCACCAGTGGGTCAGTGCTCGTGGGATGACGAACACTGACGGACATATACAATGACCTACGGTATGGTGTTCACACACTGGGATTCACCAGAACGCAGGTTCGAGTCACCCCCATTGCCTCAATATGAATTTCATTGATATATTACGCCATTGTGATTTCTTTTGTGATATACATAAATATCTTCTAAGATAATTACATGAACATTCCGAACACACACACACACACACACACACACACACACACACACACACACACACACACACACACACCACACACATATATATATATATATATATATATATATATATATATATATATATAATCCAGTAAGTTCAGTAGAACTTTGGTTTCAACTCTTTTACCCTGTCGTAGCTCAGTCGATTAAGGCAGTGCCTGGGATGCTCCCGGACGCAGGTTCGAATCCTCGTCACGGCCCTTGTGGAGAGAGAGAGAGAGAGAGAGAGAGAGAGAGAGAGAGAGAGAGAGAGAGAGAGAGAGAGAGAGAGAGAGAGAGAGAGAGAGAGAGAGAGAGAGAGAGATAAACAGCATGGAGGGAAATATTTACAGGAAAGGGAAAGAAAAGAGAGATCCTGAGAAAGAGATAGTCGGCAAAAAGATTGACAAACATAGACAGACGGAAATACAGACGTAGAATATGACAGAGCAGAATGCAGACTAGATGAGAGAGAGAGGAGAGAGGAGAGAGGAGAGAGAGAGGAGGAGAGAGAGGAGAGAGAGAGAGAGGATAAGAGAGGAGAGAGAGAGATGAGGAAGAGAGAGAGAAGAAGTGAAAACAGGAACAGGAAAAACACAGAGATACACAGACAACACACAGAGAGACAGACAGATGTCTTGAACAAAGCTCAAGACAAAAGTAAACTGTCCTTGTACTTTCACAAAGAAGCAGGGTACACCTCTTTGGGTGTACATGCATTTGTTAAATTATATTCCAACTTTATATTATTAATGTAAATAACAAAAGGTATTTAAGTGTATTTATTAAACTAAACCTTCCACCAAGACTGTTTCCGTCCTCATTTTGTTATCATTAGCGAAAAGACACGAAACTGTTTACTGTATTATGTTTACATATTCTGTGAGATTGATGAAAGTCCATCCTTTCGAGCGTTCCCCAACGCCACTAAAATGATGTACTAAATTGCCCGAACCTAACATAACCGAGGATCCACGAATAGAAAATGGGTCATCACGTCAATTTTTGCGAGCCGCTATGATTTGAAGTGCATCATTTTTTCCTTTTGGGATTTATACGTCAAAATACGGTGTACTATTGAGATTACGTGTTTGATGAGAGTAGCAGAGCAAGAACACTGCCCCCTGGAAGTGAATCTCGATCCTCGATGAAAGTTGCACTTTGATAATCGATCATTTTTACAAATAGTTTGTAAGAACATTTTAAAGCCGCCATCCACCTACCTTTACCTGTTTATTTTTGTCCTTCATTACATGAACTGTAATTCCTTGACTGATTATTTATCGAATGAGTCTAGAAAATCTGTATATAATGAGTCAATATTTTCGTGGTCTCTTCCGATCCTCTGTGATATTCTTGCATAGATTAGAGAGCACTTCCAAGAATTTTTGAGGTGTATCTGATGATATGGTTTGATGTGTATGTCAAGAATAAGTGAGAGCGTAGGATAATATTCCTCTCACGGATCAAGAGGTTAAAGAATTAAAGCTGTGACGGCGAGTTAGTGAAAACTGGTGAATATAAAACTGGTCTTGATTCTGATCTTGGAGAAATATTCTTTGAACAAAAGAATCTTAGCGACATGTGAGATATATACTAAGAATATTTTGTCACAAATGTTCAGAATACCTTCACCCGACTCCTTCCACATCACCTTAACATTGCTTCCAGTCCAAACTTTTGTTTTTAAAGCCTTTACTTAACGGATAACTTCCCAATGTATCGTTCCTCTCACGCCAACCCGAGAATTTCAAGCCACCTTGTGTCTCTATAGCTTCCAGATTGTCCTTTCTTTAACGCAAGGAATTACAATAAATAACAGTCTCTGTTTGGGTCATGACATATCTCAGTGCTAAATGTGATTCAAAGAACAACGAATGAGAAGAGAAAAATGTAAATTTTTACAAACGACTGAGACACTTTCAGTAACTATCAGTGCTCACTCATATTGTACTATCTAAACCCTTTCAGAAACCACGAGTTTTGCTTCATGTTGTGCAAATCCTAACCCTTTAAAGAAACATATATTCTTCATGTTTTTCCTCAGTATATATCTATATATATGTATAGATAT
>WNGS01163002.1:12473303-12485905 GCA_020271785.1 Procambarus virginalis | reverse complement strand
AGCTGGTTGTGTTACAACTGAGAGATCATTCTCAGCACTTTACCGAGCCTCACATCTCTAGCAAGCTGGACTCTTACACAAAGAGATGTACTCACCTAGTTGTGCTTGCGCCGGGTTAAGCTTTGTCTCTTTGGTCCCGCCTCTCAACTGTCAATCAACTAGGATGTGTACAGCAAGAGGTGAACCACATTTCTTGGTATATCATAAATAAGATAGTTTACTATAGTCCTGGGCTGTTTGGGACTCAAGAGTACTTGCTGGCTGGTCGGTAAGCTATTGCGGTGACCCTAATAACCCTACTGAGGTTGACAGGCCTTCAGCTCATCGCCTACCCCATCAGTCACCCAGCCTCCGAAGAGCACTAGGCTAAATACCTCATTCCATTTGTCTCCGCCTGCGTGGGCTATGTCACTGACTCTCCACTCTCGTCTCATGACCCTCTATGTGTTCCAGTTCGGAGACCGTCACCACGCCCCCCTGTCTTCAAGGCTGACAGAGTCCAACATCTCACTCCAGTTACGCTTGCGCTTTTTTTCTACCGTCCCAGCAATCCTAAATTCTTATTGTAGTGATCTAAAACTTTGTGCTTCGGTGCTGCGATGTATTTTTGTCCGGCAACATTGTTTTGATTCGGCAATCTTGCCACAATTTTAAGTTTTTTCGTGGTCAAGCTAACACTTCAATTGCAACATTGAGGAACATTGTGGGAATGTTACGTGGTTGCAACCTTTTGGACGAGTAAACGTGTCGGTGTGTTGTTGACCAGACCACACACTAGAAGGTGAAGGGACGACGACGTTTCGGTCCGTCCTGGACCATTCTCAAGTCGACTTACGTGACTTGTCAAGTAACACACCGACTCTTGTCGGTGTGTTACTGCGTGTGTTGGTTGCTGTTCTGTACGCCTCTTGCCCAAAACCGTAAACAGCCACTTCCACAAAACGACACTGTATAACCTCCTCGTGTCTCTGTTTTGATTCCCTGTCGTATTTTTTTTTTAATTTCCATTTCGCGTTTTTCCTCCCTATCATGCTTATTTTGATTAGCTATCATTATGTCTTCTGCATCTGCTTTTACTTATATATTCTTATGTTACCTTAGTTTGATGTTTTGCTTCTCCATTTATCACTCGCCTCCTTTTCCATAACCTTCGTGCGTTATATTGAGTTCCTTTCCTACTCTTCCTTGGCGCGACTTACTCCCAAATGGACTGAAATATATCGTCACTTTCGTTTCATCTCATATGCTCCACCTACATGCTCCAATATATGCTCCACAGACATTCTTAAGCATATGCTCCCTCCTTATAACCCGGCATATGCTGCACCCACATATTCTAACATATTTTACTTACATATATTAAATACCAAATTTGGAGCTGTGTGACTTAAGAAATTTACATTCCTAAGTAAATTCTTAGGCATCTGAGATTAGATAAGAGTTTAGAAAACCAGGTTGACTCATATTATTTGTGTTTTCAATTATCATGAATCGCTGACAGTCACCATAACTCATAAATACTCAGCATAACTCATTAACAATCGCCGTAACTCATTGACAGAAAAAATAACTCATTGACGACAAAATAAGTCATCAATTCTCATTATATTTTATTATTAGTTGACTTAACCCATTGACACTCACCATAATTAATTGATACTCACCATTGCCATTAACTCATTATAACTCATTGACAATAACTATAACTCAATAAATCTCTCCCCTAACTCACTGATACTCACAGTTATGAAAACTCACCAGAACCCATTGACACACCATAACTCATCACTACTCACAGTAACCCACAAACACTCATAATAACCCATTACCACTCACCATAACCCCCATTGATATTCACCCTAACTCACCAATCCCATTTTATCAAGGGCTCACAATTTCCTAACTCACACGGTAACTGACGAACAATAGGTATTACTACTCATTACTTATTCTGACTACACCAGCTGTAGATCAAGCTGGTTGTTGTTGTTGTTGGGGATGGGAGGGGGTGTAGGGGTAGTTACATACAAGACGAGGGCCATCAGTGTCATTCATGGCCATCCCTCCACGAGGTCGACATAGGGCCTCGTTACCCCGTTGTGGTTGCTGGCGCGCTTAAGGTGAGAGCTTTTTAATTACTGGTTTTAATGAGAATTTTCAGGAATTAATTACAAACCAACGCAGACTAATGGATGCTATATAAAACTTGAATGTGGTTCCACTGAATTCAAATGTTTCCAAAACGGTATAAAAGAGGGATTGAATGTAAATAAATTGTTATATATCAAATGCTGTATTAAATACGGATTTTTTAAACTCCATCGCGATGACAATTTTTTTGGAAGTTGACTAAACATATTTAATAACTTATTTGCAACTGACGAGTGTAATGAGAATATTTCAGAGTGTAAAATGCAGGGTGATGTCCTATATTTTAGATAGAATAAAGTATTACTCGATTCTAGCGCCCTTAAGGGGCTAGTCTCAAGTTGTAATCCGTAATCCTAGTGCCCTAAGAGGCTAGACACTAGTGGTAATATGTGATGAAAGGAGATATAAGGAGGCGATGAGTCACAATAACGTGGCTGAAGTATGTTGACCAATCCACACACTAGAAAATGAAGGGACGACGACGTTTCGGTCCGTCCTGGACCACTCTCAAGTCGATTCGACTTGAGAGTGGTCCAGGACGGACCGAAACGTCTTCGTCCCTTCATTTTCTAGTGTGTGGATTGGTCAACAGATATAAGGACTCTGAGTTTTGTAGATGTTGCGAGTCGGTGAAAATATATGAATATTGTTCATTTGAGCACCCAACAACATTTGCTGCCTGCAATGATGGAGTGACACGTCTTAGAACCCATCCTCCCATATTAGTTATTTGCTCAAACGTACAAAAATAGACTGTTTAACACAAACAAATTCACTTTGTGTTCTATTGGAATACTCAAAATGCCAGGCTGTCCTAGGCCTAAATTAGCAATGTTAGTCCTAATTTACACCATTTTAAACCAAATTTAGTACATATATTGGTTATACTAAGCCAAGAAAATTCTAGTTATGGTTTTGAACTTTTATTCTCATACCCTCTACAAAAATAATAGAACATAGCGTGAACTTTGCTGGCTGCTTGTAGGTTTAGGTGAGACTTCCCAGTACTTTTAGACAATCGCTGGCCGAGTGCTTACAGCACTGGACTATTGTAACCATGGAAACTGGCTGGCCGGGTTCGAATCCTTCAGGGGTTAAGAATTTTCGGTTATATATTGGCTTGGGGACCATTCAAGCTTTATACATAGATATATAACACAAAGCTGTATCTCTTATTTTCATTAGGTTAGGACAGGCTAAAGTTAGGTACGGTTAGGTTAGGATAAGTTAGGGTTTAATTAGGCTAGGTTAGGGATGAATTAGGTTAGGTTAGTGTTGAATTAGGCTAGGGTTAGTGTTGAATTAGGCTAGGTTAGTGTTGAATTAGGCTAGGTTAGTGTTGACTTAGTTAGGTTAGTGTTGAATTAGGCTAGGTTAGGGTTGAATTAGGCTAGGTTAGTGTTGAATTAGGCTAGGTTAGGGTTGAATTAGGCTAGGTTAGTGTTGAATAGGGTTAAATTAGGCTAGGTTAGGGTTGAATTAGGCTAGGTTAGGTTAAAGAGTAGCGATGACGTTGAGGGATACATACTTTCCTCTGGTCTTTGACCTTACTCGTGTATTCGAGGAGAAAAACGTTTGCAAAATTTATCACGCCAAACAAATTAATATACGAATTGCTTGTTTATTTTTAATGAGAGGATCAAAGGATCGAGTTCATTGCATGTTATGACTCATACATTGATGATTATTTAGCAAAGATCAAGAGGTCAAATTTATTTTTAATTGGTATTCGTTATGTGACTGTCAGCTATTACAAAAATTTGTATATGAATTAGTGAGTGGAGGTTTTGCAGGTTAGTGGAGGCAACGTAACTTATCACCTGTGGGAGAATAACTAGCTTTAATAACCCGCCAAACACACACCGAAACTACGACGTTGGTACAACGTTCGAACAAGTTTTAACACCATCCTAACCAGTTATAACAACCAATATAGCAAGTTGTAACAACGTTACAACTAGACAATTACGGTTTGTGTTTCCAGGGTTGTGGTCATGGTCATAGATGGATGTGTGAGAAACTGAACTTGAATAGATTGTATTCATATTGTGGCCGGGGTGGGGGGGCGAATTTCGGATTTCACCTCACGTAGGTTCAGATCGCAGGACGCTCATTACTCTCGTTTGATTTGGTTAAAAAAATAATTGAAAATAGTATGCAGGCTGGAGAATGCAATGCAACAATGTCGTAACGGGATTATTGTGATTAAAAGTATTATTGTTTGGAAATAGTGGAATTGATAGGCCTGATAAGGTTACAATACGTTTTGAGGGTTAAGTTTTATCGATAGTGTGGATTGTTAAACCCTCTCCATGTCAAGAATGATAAAATCTATCGATTATCGGGATAATTAAGACATACTGACTGCCATGTTAGGATAATAATTTCGTGTGGATAATTGTAGAGTGTGGCCCCTTGTGGATAAAGGCCTATCGACAATTCTCATTATCCAGAACAATCAATTGTTGATATTATTTTGGACTTTTGACTGCGAGAACAATGAAGGAAGACAAATGCTAATATCACTAAACTCTATCAATATCCGGGAATACTTAAAGCCTTCTCTCTGTATAGACCGTGCAAATCTAGAATGTAAATATAGAAATTGGAAAAGCCGAAATGGAAGAAACGTTAGAATAGATCAGAGGGAACAACGTTGTGTCTGTCAGTGAAAAAGACCTGACTTTGTCACCCGATAACAAAGACATTATTGTCATTGTTCTGGGTCGGCAACATGCAGGAATACGGCTCCAATTCATAAGATATGCTTATTAATCATTATTTTCCTGGAAATTGCTTCGTGCTTATTGCACACTGCATATATACCTTTTACATATAATATAATTATTTGGTTTGCAACTTACGATAAATATTTTTTGCTTTTTGAACTAAAAGAAATTAATATATATATATATATTATATATATATATATATATTATATTATATATATATATATATGTCGTACCTAGTAGCCAGAATGCACTTCTCAGCCTACTATGCAAGGCCCGATTTGCCTAATAAGCCAAGTTTTCCTGAATTATATATTTTATCAAATTTTTCTCTTATGAAATGATAAAGCTACCCATTTCAATATGTATGAGGTCAATTTTCTTTTAATGGAGTTAAAAAAATAAAGTACTTATATCACCGAACCTAACCACTCTACCTAACCTAACCTAACCTAACCTAACCTATCTTTATAGGTTAGGTTAGGTAAAATTAGGTAGCCGAAAAAGTTAGGTTAGGTTTGGTTAGGTAGTTAGGTAGTACGAAAAACAATTATTTCATGAAAACTTGGCTTATTAGGCAAATCGAGCCTTGCATAGTAGGCTGAGAGTGCGTTCTGGCTACTAGGTACGACATATATATATATATATATATATATATATATATATATATATATATATATATATATATATATATATATCAGCTTAGGATACAAAATACTTTTTAGCACACTAAGATATTTTGTCATCTACGGCTAACGATATTGTTGACATAAATATATTATGCTTCTTCCCGCATTGATGTTATATTCAACTGATTCATATTGAAATCAGCTGGATTCTCTCTTATACAAAAATTTGCCCCTCTAGTTTTCCTTCTGAGAACACTGATGCATAACAGAACAGTCGTCCCCCACGAGAACATCTGGCAATCGACCCACGAGAGCCTCTGGTATCCCTAAGTCAGGGATTACAACTAATATACCAGATTACATCGAGGCAACCCCCCCCCACACCTTCCCTGGTATTGTTTATGATTTATAATGACTAAAACAGAAGGCATTCCCAAAGAAGGCTCAATGACGAGCCATGTAATAGGAAAGAATTGTAGGGAGCAACGGAAAATGGGCAGAGAGAATCTGTTGGAATCCCTTTTTTTTAGTCATTCTAAATTATAAACAATGCCAGAGGGGGGGGGGGTAGGTTGTTTGCCTCATGGTGAGTCGTGGATAGTGTCACCTCATGGAAAGTTGTCAAGCAAAGCTTAAGTCATGACCTGTTTGCTTTCTCATCTGTGATGACTTATAATGACTCTTGGCACGATAGAGGGCATAATTTATCCTGATATAAAAATTACTATGATATATCTTGTGGTTTTCAAACAGTGTCGTGTTTTTTTCATGTTACTTGTATTGGTTGTGTTGTGTATGTGTTAAGACCACATTTGAAATCATGTAATCTTGTACAGTAAATGTCCATATATATACAAATATATAAAGGGGTGATAGGAGAAAGACGATATGTGCCAGTGCACGAGAGAGCCCAACAAGGCTCTCCCGGGTGCTACATATCGTCTTCTTCGAGGCTTATGGGTCCCTACAAACAACCAGAGGTCGTACCCTCAATATATTTAAAAATGTATTTATATATTTATATCCATGAGTATTATATAATACCCATTATCATAATCAGATATATATTATATATATATATATATATATATAGATATATATATATATATATATATATATATTTGATAGCTGGTAATATTACAAATGATTCAGGGAGGGAAACAATATCCATCCAAGAAAGAAGCATTTCTTGAACCATCACCAATCCAACCTGGCTGATGTCGGGATTTCCGATCTCTGGGGCAATCGTAAAAAGGTGCAGTAACTCACGCTCATGATTCCTTGTCTCTGAATGTCCCGGATCCTCTAATGCCCTCTAAGGATGGGAAGTCTGATTATCAATAATTTGGAAAAAGAACACCACATGAATTGTAATTTATATGACGTTGGCATTAATTACATTTATTATTATTATTAATAATAATCTATGAAGATGGGGAAACAAACGTCTTGTTATAAAACATTTGATATTACAAAATTTCTGTATGTACTATAATTAACATGGATTAAAATACAATTCATACAGAAATTTTTGTAATATCAAATGTTTTATAACAAGACGTTTGTTTCCCCATCTTCATAGATTATTATTAATAATAAATAATAAATGTAATTAATGCCAACGTCATATATAAATTACAATTCATGTGGTGTTCTTTTTCCAAATTATTGATAATCAGACTCCCATCCTTAGAGGGCATTAGAGGATCCGGGACATTCAGAGACAAGGAATCATGAGCGTGAGTTACTGCACCTTTTACGATTGCCCAGAGATCGGAAAATCCCGACATCAGCCAGGTTGGATTGGTGATGGTTCAAGAAATGCTTCTTTCTTGGATGGATATTGTTTCCCTTCCCTGAATCATTTGTAATATTACCAGCTATCAAATATATATATATATATATATAATATATATATATATATAGATATATATATATATATATATATATATATATCTTGATATGATAATGGGTATTATATATAATACTCATGGATATAAATATATCAAATACATTTTTAAATATATTGAGGGTACGACCTCTGGTTGTTTGTAGGGACCCATAAGCCTCGAAGAAGACGATATGTAGCACCCGGGAGAGCCTTGTTGGGCTCTCTCGTGCACTGGCACATATCGTCTTCTCCTATCACCCCTTTATATATTTGTATATATATGGACATTTACTGTACAAGATTACATGATTTCAAATGTGGTCTTAACACATACACAACACACCATACAAGTAACATGAAAAAAACACGACACTGTTGAAAACCACAAGATATATCATAGTAATTTTTATATCAGGATAAATTATGCCCTCTATCGTGCCAAGAGTCATTATAAGTCATCACAGATGAGAAAGCAAACAGGTCATGACTTAAGCTTTGCTTGACAACTTTCCATGAGGTGACACTATCCACGACTCACCATGAGGCAACAACCTACCCCCCCCCCTCTGGCATTGTTTATAATTTAGAATGACTAAAAAAAAAGGGATTCCAACAGATTCTCTCTGCCCATTTTCCGTTGCTCCCTACAATTCTTTCCTATTACATGGCTCGTCATTGAGCCTTCTTTGGGAATGCCTTCTGTTTTAGTCATTATAAATCATAAACAATACCAGGGAAGGTGTGGGGGGGGGGTTGCCTCGATGTAATCTGGTATATGAGTTTGTAAATCCCCTGACTTAGGGATTACCAGAGGCTCTCGTGGGTCGATTGCCAGATGTTCTCGTGGGGGACGACTGTTCTGTTATGCATCAGTGTTCTCAGAAGGAAAACTAGAGGGGCAAATTTTTGTATAAGAGAGAATCCAGCTGATTTCAATATGAATCAGTTGAATATACATCAAATGCGGAAGAAGCATAATATATTTATGTCAACAATATCGTTAGCCGTAGATGACAAAATATCTTTAGTGTGCTAAAAGTATTTTGTAATCCTAAGCTGATATATATATATATATATATATATATATATATATATATATATATATATATATATATATGTCGTACCTAGTAGCCAGAACGCACTTCTCAGCCTACTATGCAAGGCTCGATTTGCCTAATAAGCCAAGTTTTCATGAAATAATTGTTTTGTCCGACTACCTAACCTACCTACCAAACCTAACCTAACTTTTTCGGCTACCTAATTTTACCTAACCTAACCTATAAAGATAGGTTAGGTTAGGTTAGGTTAGGTTTAGGTAGAGTTGGTTAGGTTCGGTGATATAAGTACTTTATTTTTTTAACTCCATTAAAAGAAATTGACCTCATACATATTGAAATGGGTAGCTTTATCATTTCATAGAGAAAAATTTTGATAAAATATATTATTCAGGAAAACTTGGCTTATTAGGCAAATCGGGCCTTGCATAGTAGGCTGAGAAGTGCATTCTGGCTACTAGGTACGACATATATATATTCTATATATAGATATATATAGATATATATATATATATATATATATAATATATTATTCTTAGTTCAAAGCAAAATATTACGTAAGTGCAAACCAAATAATTATATTATATGTAAAAGGTATCATGCAGTGTGCAATAAGCACGAAGCAATTTCCAGGAAAATAATGATTAATAAGCATATCTTATGAATTGGAGCCGTATTCCTGCATGTTGCCGACCCAGAACAATGACAATAATGTCTTTGTTATCGGGTGACAAAGTCAGGTCTTTTTCACTGACAGACAACGTTGTTCCCTCTGATCTATTCTAACGTTTCTTCCATTTCGGCTTTTCCATTTCTATATTTACATTCTAGATTTGCACGGTCTATACAGAGAGAAGGCTTTAAGTATTCCCGGATATTGATAGAGTTTAGTGATATTAGCATTTGTCTTCCTTCATTGTTCTCGCAGTCAAAAGTCCAAAATAATATCAACAATTGATTGTTCTGGATAATGAGAATTGTCGATAGGCCTTTATCCACAAGGGGCCACACTCTACAATTTATCCACACGAAATTATTTATCCTAACATGGCAGTCAGTATGTCTTAATTATCCCGATAATCGATAGATTTTATCATTCTTGACATGGAGAGGGTTTAACAATCCCACACTATCGATAAAACTTAACCCTCAAAACGTATTGTAACCTTATCAGGCCTATCAATTCCACTATTTCCAAACAATAATACTTTTAAATCACAATAATCCCTTACGACATTGTTGCATGCATTCTCCAGCCTGCATACTATTTTCAATTATTTTTTTAAACCAAAATCAAACGAGAGTAATGAGCGTCCTGCGATCTGAACCTACGTGAGGTGAAATCCGAAATTCGCCCCCCACCCCGGCCACAATATGAATACAATCTATTCAAGTTCAGTTTCTCACACATCCATCTATGACCATGACCACAACCCTGGAAACACAAACCGTAATTGTCTAGTTGTAACGTTGTTACAACTGCTATATTGGTTGTTTATAACTGGTTAGGAGGTGTTAAAAACTTGTTCGAACGTTTGTACCAACGTCGTAGTTTCGGTGTGTGTTTGGCGGGTTATTAAAGCTAGTTATTCTCCCACAGGTGATAAGTTACGTTGCCTCCACTAACCTGCAAACCTCCACTCACTAATTCATATACAAATTTTTGTAATAGCTGACAGTCACATAACGAATACCAATTAAAAATAAATTTGACCTCTTGATCTTTGCTAAATAATCATCAATGTATGAGTCATAACATGCAATGAACTCGATCCTTTGATCCTCTCATTAAAAATAAACCAGCATTCGTATATTATTTGTTTGGCGTGATAAATTTTGCAAACGTTTTTCTCCTCGAATACACGAGTAAGGTCAAAGACCAGAGGAAAGTATGTATCCCTCAACGTCATCGATACTCTTTAACCTAACCTAGCCTAATTCAACCCTAACCTAGCCTAATTTAACCCTAATTCAACACTAACCTAGCCTAATTCAACCCTAACCTAGCCTAATTCAACACTAACCTAGCCTAATTCAACCCTAACCTAGCCTAATTCAACACTACCTAACTTAAGTCAACACTAACCTAGCCTAATTCAACACTACCTAGCCTAATTCAACACTAACCTAGCCTAATTCAACCTAACCTAACCTACTTCATCCCTAACCTAGCCTAATTAAACCCTAACTTATCCTAACCTAACCGTACCTAACTTTAGCCTGTCCTAACCTAATGAAATAAGAGATACAGCTTTGTGTTATATATCTATGTATAAAGCTTGAATGGTCCCCAAGCCAATATATAACCGAAAATTCTTAACCCCTGAAGGATTCGAACCCGGCCAGCCAGTGTCCATGGTTACAATAGTCCAGTGCTGTAAGCACTCGGCCAGCGATTGTCTAAAAGTACTGGGAAGTCTCACCTAAACCTACAAGCTGCCAGCAAAGTTCACGCTATGTTCTATTATTTTGTAGAGGGTATGAGAATAAAAGTTCAAAACCATAACTAGAATTTTCTTGGCTTAGTATAACCAAGATATGTACTAAATTTGGTTTAAAATGGTGTAAATTAGGACTAACATTGCTAATTTAGGCCTAGGACAGCCTGGCATTTTGAGTATTCCAATAGAACACAAAGTGAATTTGTTTGTGTTAAACAGTCTATTTTTGTACGTTTGAGGCAAATAACTAATATGGAGGGATGGGTTCTAAGACGTGTCACTCCATCATTGCAGGCAGCAAATGTTGTTCGGTGCTCAAATGAACAATATTATATTTTCACCGACTCGCAACATCTACAAAACTCAGAGTCCTTATATCTTAAGATGTTGACAGATCCACACACTAGAATGAAGGGACGAAGACGTTTCGGTCCGTCCTGGACCACTTCTCAAGTTCATTCGACTTGAGAATGGTCTAGGACGGACCGAAACGTCGTCGTCCCTTCACCTTCTAGTGTGTGGATTGGTCAACAACTTCTAGCCACGTTATTGTGACTCCTCGCTCCTTATATCTCCTTTCATCACATATTACCACTAGTGTCTAGCCTCTTAGGGCACTAGGATTACGGATTACAACTTGAGCCTAGCCCCTTAATTAAGGGTGCTACAATCGAGTATAATTTATTCCATCCAATGTAACGGACATCACCCTGCACTTTACACTCTGAAATATTCTCATTACACTCGTCAGTTGCAAATAAGTTATTAAATATGTTTAGTCAACTTCCAAAAAAATTGTCATCGCGATGGAGTTAAAAAAACCGTATTTAATACAGCATTTGATATATAACAATTTATTTACATTCAATCCCTCTTTTATACCGTTTTGGAAACATTTGAATTCAGTGGAACCACATTCAAGTTTTATATAGCATCCATTAGTCTGCGTTGGTTTGTAATTAATTCCTGAAAATTCTCATTAAAACCAGTAATTAAAAAGCTCTCACCTCAAGCGCGCCAGCTACCACAACGGGGTACGAGGCCCTATGTCGACCTCGTGGAGGGATGGCCATGAATGACACTGATGGCCCTCGTCTTGTATGTAACTACCCCCTACCCTCCCCTCCCATCCCCAACAACCACAACCAGCTTGACCTACAGCTGGTGTAGTAGGAATAAGTAATGAGTAGTAATACCTATTGTTCGTCAGTTACCGTGTGAGTTAGGAAATTGTGTGCCCTTGATAAAATGGGATTGGTGAGTTATGGTGAGTATTCAATGGGGTTATGGTTGATGGTAAGGGTTTATTATGAGTGTTTTGTGGGTTACTGTGAGTATGATGGAGTTGTCTGGTGTGTCAATGGGTTCTGGTGAGTTTTCATAACTGTGAGTATCAGTGAGTTAGGGGTGAGATTTATTGAGTTATAGTTATTGTCAATGAGTTATAATGAGTTAATGATAATGGTGAGTATCAATTAATTATGGTGAGTGTCAATGGGTTTAGTCAAGTAATAATAAAATATAATGAGAATTGATGACTTATTTTGTCGTTCAATGAGTTATTTTTCTGTCAATGAGTTACCGGCGATTGTTAATTAGTTATGCTGAGTATTTATGAGTTATGGTGACTGTCAGCGATTCTATGAATTGAAAACACAAATAATATGAGTCAACCTGGTTTTCTAAACTCTTATCTAATCTCAGAG
>WNGS01163002.1:12436615-12455280 GCA_020271785.1 Procambarus virginalis | reverse complement strand
ATTTTAATTGCGGGCGATCTAAAATTAAAAAACTTTACCTCTCTCAGTGCGTCGAGACTAGACTAATTTTTTTTAAAATTACTAAACTCGCTGTTACATCTGCATATTATTTTAAATAAAATGTCTGTCTTCTAAGTAATCGTAGACCCATAAGTGTTGACACGAGCGAGAGCTGGAGCAACACTTTCATTACTTGCCGAGGTTCCTCATGTAATGAATTTGACATTTTACTTTCCAGAAAATGTAAATTATTTTTATTTAATCCATTCCGTAATGGAGGCTTCTAAGTCCCAGGAAACTGGGACGTAGAAGTCCCAGTTTACCTTTTACTGGGTTACTGGGATGTTTACCTTTTAAATTATTTTTATTTAATCCCATTCCGTAATGGAGACTTCTAAGTCCAGGATAACTTTGTTATCGTATTGTGGAGACCAAACTGAACTGCATCGTCTAAATTTGTTAAGTTTTCTTGAAATAATTTCAAAATGAGTGAATACTGTAGACCGACTTGCTAACTGTGCGCTTCAAGTCGATGTGATCCTCTGTTGTTCTTCCTCATAATGGGTCCTGTGGCTCAGTGGTCTGCGTCCTCGACTCGCAGGTAAGGGACTCAAGTTTCAATCCACCCGAAATAACAGGAACGGTTGGGCACGTTTTATTTCACCTGATGCCTCTATTCACCTGTCAGTACAATTAGTACAGAGGGGCTAATCAATTGTTGTTGGTTGGATCCTGGGGAGGGTGAGGGGGCAGGCCCATAGGGAGGATCTCGATAAGCCGTTGTAGAAGCTCGATAAATACGACTTCGATAAACCGTTGTAGGTCCCAGGAATGGAAATTGTCACCGCAATTCTCAAGTGTACTTGAGAAAACGTGTTGTGTTCTAAGTGTACTTCTCGGTACTCCTATATCGCTCGTCCCTCAAGAAATTTAGTACTTATTTCAGATGACTCAGCTCCCCCTCCTTCGTTCTATCTGATCAAGTCTCAGGCAAAGTCAAGTGACCTCGTCTCTAAAATGCTGCATATATCGCCAAGTAAATTTATTTTCCAATTATAATATATTTCATACTGTAGAATCCTGGCAAGGGCGGAACTACGTTGTGGTGAAACTGAATTTAGATGTTTACCTTCTGGGCAATAACTTTTACCCAACAAAGGTCATGCTTTAATGTTTCCCACACACGCTATCCCTCGATAACTTGCTCTGAGCTACAACTCAGACATTAGCCAACAACTTCTACCGAGACATGTGCTGTTTTCTCAAGAATTTTACAGTTTTTTAGCATAAGGTTTTTAGTGAAAGATGCATTATATGGTTTAGATGAGACGATTTGATTTGGTGTTGGCTTGAGGTCAATTAACTTCGGTACAGATATTAAGGCAGCCATAATAACCTATTAAATAACAGGATATAAACTTTACTCCTGAACATAGTCCAAGACTAATGTAAACTCACTGTATATTCACCGATAATTGGAGTATACCTCACAGTGTATATACACTAGTGCGTGTGATAATAATATTAGATATAAGACTTGGAAAAAGTTATGTTAAATTGCTGTAATATTTTTGAGAGAGGTCAAATAATTTATCTAATATTGTAAATATGATGGATGAACATAAAAACAAAATTAACAAATTTACTGAAAAACACAAAAGGGCTACTTTTCTTTGGTGTAAGTGATTAACCCAACATCATAAATACCGAGCCAACTAATTATGACGGGTTCGCGGGCAGGTAAATCCTAATTGCCGAATCACCTCCCTATGTCAAGGGACACGCGGGGGGGGGGGGAGGGGGAGGGTAAAGGTGTATTACCTAGTCACCTTCATCAGCACAATTGCTAATGACCGCTTAGTCTCAATTTAAAAATAGTAAGAAATAGAGAAAGGACAGAGACTGTCTGTGTATATATGTGTGTGTGTGTGTGTGTGTGTGTGTGTGTGTGTGTGTGTGTGTGTGTGTGTGTGTGTGTGTGTGTGTGTGTTGTGTGTGTGTACTCACCTATTTGTACTCACCTGCTTGTGCTTGCGGGGGTTGAGCTTTGGCTCTTTGGTCCCGCCTCTCAACCGTCAATCAACTTGTACACCATTGTACACAATGGTGTACAACTTCCTGAGCCTACTGGGCTCTATCATATCTACATTTGAAGCTGCATATGGAGTCAGCCTCCACCACATCACTGCCTAATGCATTCCATCCATTAACTACTCTGACACTGAAAAAGTTCTTTCTAACGTCCCTGTGGCTCATGTGGGTACTCAGTTTCCACCTGTGTCCCCTTGTTCGCGTACTACCAGTGTTGAATAGTTTATCCTTCTCTACCCGGTCGATTCCCCTGAGGATTTTGTAGGTTGTGATCATGTCTCCCCTTACTCTTCTGTCTTTCAGTGTCGTAAGGTGCATTTCCCGCAGCCTTTCCTTGTAACTCTTGCCTCTTAGTTCTGGGACTAGTCTAGTGGCATACCTTTGAACTTTTTCCAGCTTCGTCTTGTGCTTGACAAGGTACGGGCTCCATGCTGGGGCCGCATACTCCAGGATTGGTCTTACATATGCTGTGTACAAGGTTCTGAATGATTCCTTACTCAAGTTCCTGAAGGCTGTTCTGATGTTAGCCAGCCTCGCATGTGCCGCAGACGTTATTCTTTTTAGTGGGCTTCTGGAGGTAGGTTTGGTGAGATATCAACTCCTAGATCTTTCTCTCTGTCCGTTTCATTAAGTACTTCATCTCCTATTCTGTATCCTGTGTCTGGCCTCCTGTTTCCACCGCCTAGTTTCATTACTTTGCATTTACTCGGGTTGAACTTCAACAGCCATTTGTTGGACCATTCACTCAGTCTGTCTAGGTCATCCTGTAGCCTCCTACTATCATCCTCTGTTTCAATCCTCCTCATAATTTTTGCATCAGCAAACATTGAGAGAAACGAGTCTAATATTACAGTGTGTGTGTGTTGTGTGTGTGTGTGTGTGTGTGTGTGTGTGTGTGTGTGTGTGTGTGTGTGTGTGTGTGTGTGTGTGTGTGTTTACGCGCAACATCAACCATAATGGGACAAAATGGGACAGGTGATCGAGGGGAAACAATCACCAATAACAAAGATTTGTCTTAAAAAAAAATAATACCATTGATGATCAGAGATGGACATTATAGCTGACGAAGAAACCAGAGATTTGATCCACCCCACAAAAGTATGCATTACCGTAAATTCACATCGTTTGAGTTAGGATTATAAAGTTTTGCCATATATATAACTGCTGCACTTGCACATTTTCCCACCTGCAAGATATGGTAGGCTTGCGGGCATGGTAAACAGCTGATGATGATACTCTTGTGTGGCAATCACGTCGCTGTGTGTGAGTCTCACTTGTATCAGGGTAAAACGTGAGGAAAAATAAACGCTCAAGGGATTTTCGTCTTGTTGGTGGCGTTGTAGACGGTGCTACGGAGAGACTCACGCCATGAGCGACGCTCCCCAATAAACTCTCCTCTCGGGCAAGCTTTTTAAGGATGATAGAAGTTGGAGAGAGCGAGGGTGATGTGGGTGGGAGAGTGGAAGAAGGGAAGCGGGGGACGTGGAGGATAAAGAGGAGACAGATGAGCGGTCGGGTAGAAGAGAATATGGGAATAAGAGGGCAGAGGTGAGGATGGGAAAGAGAGGAGGAGAGGAACAACGACCGTGAATTCAACTCTATGGATCCCACTGAGATACAAACACTTAAAGAACGGACTTGGGGAAGACATTAGTAACAGATACTGTCATAGCAGATATTTAAACATCCAAGCGTTATTGAAATACATCTTTACTGTCTCTCATGTTAGTTATGGTTGTGTGGGAGAGAAGTATAAGCATTACATATGACAGACAATTTGGTTGAGAACCTGTACATTGGACAAACGATAGTTAAAATGGTAAGTTCCAAGAGCTAACAGCTCGACCCACTACAGGCACAAATATTAATTAGAAACAGCAAACACACACAAACACACACAAACCCACTCACACACACAAACACGGGGGGAGGGGGGCCTCGCGGCAAAGTGGACAGCGCTCGTGGGTCATAGTTATAATGGCCTCGGTTCGATTCCCGATGGAGGCGGAAACAAATGGCCAGACTTTCTTTCACCCTGATGTTCCACACAGGAGCATCAGGGTGAAAAACTTGAGAGGTAGGCTAGAATAGGTGCCAACTCATTAACATGGGTAAGGAATTACCTGGCGGACAGGTGTCAGATAGTGACAGTGAGGGGCGAGGAGTGGGACTGGCGCAGAGTAACAAGTGAGGTGCCTCAAGGATCGGTCCTGGGTCCCATACTATTCCTCATTTATGTAAACGACTTGACTGTAGGAGTTGAATCTTATATGTCAATCTTTGCAAATGATACATGGTGAAGGGAAACTACCTTGTAAGCGATTAGGAAAAATGCACCACAAGAGGATGAATTTTAAGACTGTAACACAGAATGATGATTAGAAATATTAAAACTGTAAAACTATTTCCCTATAACGACTTGAGAAAAGGATCTGGGATTGGACATAACACCGAACCTAACTCCAGAGCCTCATATAAATAAAATAACGTCAGCTGCATACTCTGGCAAAAGTCAAAACATCCTTCAGAAACCTAAATAAGGAGGGTTTTAAATCACTATATACCGCCTTTGTGAAGCCATTATTAGAGTATGCCGCCCCATCTTGGAGCCCCAGCTAAAAAAACACATACGGGAGCGCCAAAAACTGCAGAAGTTTGCAACGAGACTCATCCCAGAGTTGCGAGGGATGAGGTACGAAGAGAGACCGAAGGAGCTAAACCTGACGACGTTAGAGAGGAGGAGGGAGAAGGGAGGGACTTGATACAGACGTATAAAATACTTAAATGGATTGACAGGGTGGAAACAGAGGAATTGTTTACAATGAATATCAACAGAACAAGGGGGTACGAATGAAAACTTGAGACTTAGATGTGTCATATGGATGTTAGAAAGTTTTCCTTTAGCATAATGGTAGTGAGTAAATAGATTGACCTAAAGGAGCAGGTTCTAAAGGCAAACACCATTTATAGCTTTAAAAGCAGGTATGATAGGGATATAGGCCAGGAGTCATTGCCTTAGACAACCAGTTGCTAGAACAGCGGGGTCCAAGAGCTAGAGCTCGATCCTGCAGGCACGAATATGTAAGTACAAATAGGTGAGTACACACACATACATCCCATATACATCCAACGTGAGACGCATTCCTTTGTATGCTGTCCCGGACTGGAACTCCTACCTAAGCACTCAAACAAAATTAGAAAAAACTCGTTCCTGAGGTAAGGGAAGTGAGCTATCAAAAAACTGTGGAAACTGGAGAAAAGAATGAATAGGGTAGACATGATAACGACGTACAAAATTCTAGAGGGGATTCGACCAAGTAGATAGAGAATCAATATTCAGTGTGAGAAAAAGTTGTAGAAGGGGACATTAGTGAGCTGGAGACACATATGAGCCACAGTGATGCCAGGAGCTTCTCCAATCAATGTATCGTATATAATGGAAAGGACTAAGGTCAATTCGATACGCAGTTTTAAGTGTAAATACGCTGAGAAAAGCTATGAAAAGAGTAACGAGCCTAACGCCGAGCCTAACGAGCTCTACCCTGTAATCTCAGATGAGTAAACACAAACCCATACGCAACCATACTGCAAGCACGTATTCAAACTCATTCACACATACACGTTCACAAACACAATTTATTGTTCATGCAATCAACCCAAACAGCCGAAGAACGCCACCTATCATGCACACATGATAGGTGGCCTTCTGTGGAATGGAAACACAATGGAAATTCATCCAGACTGTGGCTTTCACAATGTATTCATTCAACGTAAAAGCAAAATATTGTTCATGTTCACATGCTTCGATCTGCGTTTCAAAAATATTCCACTTTCCATTACAAATGAATAAATCTCTTTGAAAGAGAGTTCATCACTGAAATACAATTTTGTAAGCCTGCTGTAGCATAGTTTTTATTTTATTCAACCCAACACATACCCTACAGGCTCTGTGAGCTCCGTCTATTCCTCATCGGATTCTTTTCTGTTTCCCCGGGTTTCCCTGTTCCTCTGCCTCTTCCACCTATTATTAGTTCGGCTCCACCTCTCTCTCGCCCTTTTTCACGTGTTCCTCTCCCACGGTTTCACCTCTTCCTCTCCTGTTTTCAACACTTTCTATTCCACCCTGTTCCACCTTTTCCTAGGTTGAAAATTTTACCTCTTCCTCAGCCCCGTTCTAGCTCTTCCTTGCTGTATTCCACCCGTTCCTCATCCGATCCCGCCGTTCCATTCCCCCGATTCCGCCGTTCTGTTCACCCATGAAATTTCATGTCCTCCACATTTTCTTCGTGATACTGAATGCTGGACCCATCCCTTAGACGCCTCTACTCCACGAGTTCAAGAGAACTCGTGGAGGAGTAGAGGCATCTAAGTGATGGGTCTAAGAGGCGTCTAAGTGATGGGTGTAAGAGGCGTCTAAGGGATGGGTCTAAGAGGCGTCTAAGGCGTCTAATCAATTACACCCCTTTATCATCGACTTAGATTTGGATTCCCTATTTCAGCATTTTTAGCTCATGGCATAACTGTTAAGTTGCTCTAGAGAAGGGCGATGGGTAAGATGGGTTATCTTGAGATGATTTCGGGGCTTAGTGTCCCCGCGGATTGTTCCACAAGCCATTACGATTATATAGCACTTGGAAGGGGGTCAGGATAAGGATTTGGGACGGGACGGGGGGAAGGAATGGTGCCGAACCTCGACCAGGCCTCCATCCCAGGAAGCAGCCCGTAGCAGCTGTCTAACTCCCAGGTACGTATTTACTGCTAGGTAACAGGGGCATCAGGGGTGAAAGAAACATTTTGCCCATTTGTCTCCGATCGATCCCTCTACCAGGGATCGAACCCGGAACCTCAGGACTACGAATCCAAAGCGCAGTCCACCCAGCTGTCAATAAAACTGCATAACAGAAAAGTGAGTAATATGATTTTACCACAGAAGATTGTTCCACAGATGGTAAATGAGTAATATTGTACAGGAGGAAGATTAGTATGATTGTAGAACAGAAGGACGATCAGCAAGATTGTAACCCGTAAGGATGATTAGTAAGACTGAAACACAGAATGGAGATTAGGAAGTTTATGGCACAGACAAAATTATTAAAGTATTGTAACACAAATTTGATTAGGAAAAATGTACCACAAGATGATGAATTTTAAGATTGTAACACAGAATAATGATTAGAAAGATTATAATACAAAACAAAAATTAAGATAATTGTAACACAGAAGGGAAATTAGGGAAGATTGTAATACCGAAGGATGATAAGACAGTAATACATTAGAGAGATTAGAAAGATTGTAACACAGAAAGAAGTTAAAGATTGTAACACAGAAGAAGAATAGTAATATTGTAACACAGAAAATGATTAGTAATATTGTAACAAAAGGAGAATAGAAAGATTGTACCACAGAACACAGAAGAAAGATTAGAAAAATTGTATCACAGAAGGGAAATAAGGAAGATGAATGGAGATTAGGAAGACTAACACAGAAAGAGGATTAGTTACGCTATAGCGTTGCATAGAGATTAGGAAAATTGTACCACAGAACAATGTTTAGTAAACCTTCCCACAGGAAAAATATTAGTAAGATTGTCCCACAGAAGGAAGATTAGGAAGGTCAGTAGTCTATATTATCCACTGGCGAAGAGGGAACTAATTAGCAAGTTTCGTTAATTAATTAGCAAAGAAGTTAATTAGCAAGTAATTAACATAGTTAGGGGAGTGTGACGCTGTCTTAGGGGAGGAAGGGAGGACACTATCAGGAAGAAAGAAGAAGCACCAAGCCATTACGTTTATATAACACTTGGAAGGGGTGAGGATAAGGATTTGGGACGGGACGGGGGAAAGGAATGGTGCCGAACCACTTGGACGGTCGGAGATTGAACGCCGACTTGTATGAAGCGAAACCGTCGTTCTACCGTCCAGCCCAAGTGCTTGGAATATCTTAGGCAAGTGTGGCACTGTTAAGATCCACCATATAAAAAGCATCATATTTACAGTAGTATTTACCTAACCAAATCCGTTCAAACCTTCACAATTCCCCTAATCTCTTCGGCTGATGATCAATCAGTCTATGATCTTATATTGTCACTGGCTTGTGGGTCTACGACCTTATAAGCCAGGGGCATTGTCTGCCTTGGGCATTATAAGCCTTGTGCAGTGTAAGCCAGGAACATTGTAAGGCATTTGAGTAAAGAGGATACTAGAAGTAGGAATCATGGAGCCAAGAGGTTCAGTCACTGACTTATACTGGAGACTCACAAGGTACAGTATACGGAGTTTACGGCTGCCTCTCGGAGCCAAGTGGGGTGTAGTACACTGAGGACACGCACACGGAGCCAAGGGGGGGGGGGGGGTAGTACACTGAGGGCACGCACACGGAGCCAGGGGGTGTAGTACACTGAGGACACGCACACGGAGCCAGGGGGGTGTAGTACACTGAGGGCACGCACACGGAGCCAGGGGGTGTAGTACACTGAGGACACGCACACGGAGCCAGGAGGGGTGTAGTACACTGAGGACACGAACACGGAGCCAGGAGGGGTGTAGTACACTGAGGACACGCACACGGAGCCAGGGGGGTGTAGTACACTGAGGACATACACGGAGCCAGGAGGGGTGTAGTACACTGAGGACATACACGGAGCCAGGGGGGTGTAGTACACTGAGGACACGCACACGGAGCCAGGAGGGGTGTAGTACACTGAGGACACGCACACGGAGCCAGGGGGGGTGTAGTACACTGAGGACACGCACACGGAGCCAGGGGGGGTGTAGTACACTGAGGACACGCACACGGAGCCAGGAGGAGTGTAGTACACTGAGGACATACACGGAGCCAGGAGGGGTGTAGTACACTGAGGACACGCACACGGAGCCAGGAGGGGTGTAGTACACTGAGAACACGCACACGGAGCCAGGAGGGGTGTAGTACACTGAGGAGACACTTGCACACCGAAGTCTGTAGTCTGGAGACATCTACTTTAGAGGTGAGTGGCGCGCGTGAGCCCAAGGGAAAGTTCAAAGACTAAATGGAGCACTCGGATGAAATGTACTAATGGTATTCTCCCTTTGGCTAGGTCAGTAGTTTAATGGTATTTAACCTTTCAAGGTTAACAATGTCTCCAGAGTTTTTATATTTAATATTGTTATGGAGTATATTATGTTAGTGATGGTTTCCTTCCAACTTCTACATCATCGTTATAACTCAATCATTCCCAGGGTTATATATATAGATATATATATAGATATATATTTATAAATATCACTAAGAACTCTTATAACCCCCACCAGGGTTCGAACCTGAATTACCTGGGCTGACCCATTGGCGTACACATTACTAATGGCAGTTCACTAGTGGCATATCTTGACACTATATTATAGGAAGGGAAGAGAAGAGAATTATCAAGCGAAAGCGCCAAGCCATTACGACTATATAACACTTGGAAAGGGTCAAGATAAGGATTTGGGAGGTGGGGAGGTGGAGGGGAAGGAATAATACCCCACCACTTGGACAGTCGGGGATTGAACGCCGACCTGCATGAAGCGAGACAAACCTTCAACTAATCAGACCTGAGAGTCTGACGTCTATAATCATGACGAGATGGAGAATAAGGCTTTGAAGCCTAAGAGGCCTCAGAGCAGATAACCCGAATAGTACTTAACAATCTTCACTTAGCGGGAGCTCCAAATTATGTAAGTATGTGCATCAGCAGTAAGGTGCTCAGATGAAGAAAAAAGTCTTGAAAAGATCCGTGAAGACTTAATTAATCCTCATGAAAGAGAATGAATTCAGCTCCAGGCATATCAAGGGTGGCGAACGAGGTATAAGCTATTCATCTTCCATGCCAGAGGAATTCAAGATGTTGGATCGTAAGACGGAATTCAAGAGAGCACAGTGGAAATTAAGATGCTGTGGATCATTGGGTAAAATACAAGGTTCTGCAGAGTTGGATTCATGGTGTTGGTTTCCATGGACGATATAATGAGGATATATATGTGTCTCATCTATATGTGCTGAGACACATATATTTGAAGGAAACTAAAAAAAATGTATATGAAGTGCTGAAGGCCAGTGGTGTAATTCATGTTTCATACATAACGGTGAAATCTAATATGCTGGGAAGTATACGGAATTTCCGCATTAAGGGAAGTGACTTGTACTGTGAGACCTGAGAGATGGAGGGAAGTAGCTGTTGTGTAAAAGCTAAAAAAGTAGTAGGAAGTAGCTTTTTTTCCTCCACAAATCCATTATAATAAAAGTTTTCCAATCAGGTCACTCAATTGCTGCTTTGGAGCTACATATAAACCGGAATGATAAGGAGTATCCAGCTGTCCTAGCCATGCCCAGGATTCGAACCCGGGTACTCTTTAGTGTGGAGAAAACCTTCCGTTTCATGTTACAGGTCACACTAAACAACGTTCAATACACACTCGCACTGGCTATCTGAACACAACAGAACATTGTTCAACAGAATGCTTGATAAAGGAAGCAGGTTTCATCCGAAAAGTTGGTTTAAATTACATAGTTATGTATTGGGTCTTTCCTTCACCTTCAGTAGCAACAGTAACAACAGTAGCAGCAGTAATAACAGTAGCAGCAGTAACAACAGTAGCAGAAGTAGCAACAGTAGCAGAAGCAGCAACAATAGCAGCAGTAATAACAGTAGCAGCAGTAACAACAGTAGCAGCAGTAACAGCAGTAACAACAGTAGCAGCAGTAACAACAGTAGCAACAGTAGCAGCAGTAACAGCAGTAACAACAGTAGCAGCAGTAACAACAGTAGCAACAGTAGCAGCAGTAACAACAGTAGCAGCAGTAGCAACAGTAGCAGCAGTAGCAACAGTAGCAACAGTAGCAGCAGTAACAACAGTAGCAGCAGTAGCAACAGTAGCAGCAGTAACAACAGTAGCAACAGTAACATCAACAGTAGCAACAGTAACATCAACAGTAGCAACAGTAACAACAGTAGCAACAGTAGCAGCAGTAACAACAGTAGCAGCAGTAGCAACAGTAGCAGCAGTAACAACAGTAGCAGCAGTAACAACAGTAGCAGCAGTAACAGCAGTAACAACAGTAGCAGCAGTAACAACAGTAGCAACAGTAGCAGCAGTAACAACAGTAGCAGCAGTAACAACAGTAGCAGCAGTAACAACAGTAGCAGCAGTAACAACAGTAGCAGCAGTAACAACAGTAGCAGCAGTAACAACAGTAGCAGCAGTAGCAACAGTAGCAGCAGTAACAACAGTAGCAGCAGTAACAACAGTAGCAGCAGTAACATCAACAGTAGCAGCAGTAACAACAGTAGCAACAGTAACAACAGTAGCAACACTAACAGTAGAAGTAATAATAACAACAGAAGTAATAATAACAGGAGAAATACCCATAACATCATCAGCAGTAACGAGAAAAGTAAATGTTATAATAACAGCACTGTTAATAATAACAGTAATTGTAACAGTAACAGCAACAGTAGTAAAGTCAGTAGCAGTGATAATTGCAATACAATTATTGACAACAATAAGAATAATAACAAGAGAAGTAGCAGCAACAGCAGTAGTATTATTGAGAAAATCAGTAGGAGCCATTATGAGGATTCGAACCTACGCTCTGATCGCTCCCAGGCATGTTCTAGACCTCTACACCACGACTTGATGAAAACCATTGCAACCTTGGATTCAACTGCATCCTGTAGGGTTCCTGAGGCTTCTAATGAAGCCTAATCAGGGTTCCACACAATGCCCCCCATGCACTCTGGTTCATGGTTCAGTAGTTGTTCCACCCACAACTGCTCTCCTGAAATACACCAATAAATTATATTAACGTGAAGTATCAACGTGGAAATCCTACTGATTTTCTCATTAATAGATCACGTTAATGGGATTTCCGTGTGTAGTTGTAGTTGTATCACCAGTAGTAGAAGCAGTAATCACAACATTATTAATCATAACAATCAAAAATATCAGAAGTTGTGATTAGATGATCGATTAAGTCCAATTTTGAAACTTTTTTATTTATAAATATTCTATGTAACGTAGTGCTCAATATTACAATTGTGAAACACATCGTGATATGAATTAGTAGTTTACTAAAACACTGAATATTCTACAAATCTAGGAAATTAGAAAGAGTTTTTACGTCAGTCAACTGGGTTGATGGGTACGTTTGGATCAAACTCACTTAAGCACACACAAGCTCGTTTAATAGAATTGTGATTTCAACACCATTTTAAATGGTTGTCAACAGCACATTTGATTCTGAAAATAATTCCTTGACAATAACAGACATTCAGTTAAGAGTTCACCAACTTTCCCTGCTGATTAAGTGTTTTATTTACTTGCCTCTCTGCCTTTGCTGGAAATATTAATATCTGAAATATTAACATAAATATTAACCAACCTAGACATCTCAGGACAATGAAAGTGACGACACCTCAGTCGTTCCTTGACTATTATTGACGCACAATAATAGTTAAGTATTAATACTTAATACTTAATTCGTTAAGTATTAAGTTAACTAATAATAGTTAACGACCTAAATATCGTCACTTGCATTGTCCTCAGATGTCTGTGTTGGTTAATATTTATGTTAATATTTCAGATGTTAATATTTCTAGCAAAGACAGAGAGGCCGGTGATTAGCGAGCGTCTGAAAAAAAGATAAAGTGCTTTGCAAATTGCAAAAGGCAAAATGAGGTAACTCGTTTTTTAATTATTTCTTCAAGTGTAGTTATGGAAGGGATGAGTGCAAGGATTGTCCCTTAAATTCGTCTTGAATGTTTCCTCCAACATAATTTGAATTACAAAGAAAAAGTCACAACAACGTGGCTGATCATAAATAACAGCAATTACGGATAATAATAACAGTGATAATTTGGATCATTATCAAGTCGCAAGTTACCAGTTTAACTGACCAAGGTTATATTGCATTTCTCAGGGCCAAAAGTACACACCCATACACTGAGACACTGACGTACAGAATAGGCAGGCGATGAGTCACAATAACGTGGCTTAAGTAAGTTGACCAGACCACATCTCAATCGACTTGAGAATGGTCCAGGACGGACCGAAACGTCGTCGTCCCTTCACCTTCTAGTGTGTGGTCTGGTCGACGTACATAATAGTATTTTCGATTAGTTGTCAAGATAACCAAGCTCACTGAAAGTGTTTAATATCACTGACAGCTATCAGGTCACATCCTGAAGGTCCAGAGTTCAATTCCTATAGCAAGACAGAAGCGTTTGGGCACTGTTCCCTCCCACCTGATGCCTCTATTCATCTAGCATTTGAAAGGTACACGGGAGTTAGACAACTGTTGTGGGTTGCATTTTTGGGAAGGTCAGTACTAGGCCAAGGAGTACCTCGATAACCCTCGTATGCCTATTTGCCCAGACAATGTAAAACGATCCCCCTTGGCCATAGCAATATTGTATAATGTTTAACATTACTATCTGAAACGTCACAAACATTATGTGGTCCCCATGGCCACATGATGGCCCCCAAGATCACATGATGGCCCCCAAGACCACATGACGGCCTCCAAGCCATCACGCCTGACGCTCTTGAACTTTATGCTGAAGCTTTTTGGTCTTCTAATTTTCCTTCAAAAGTTCTAAATCTTCTGTCTGGAAAAGCTTCCAGCACTTTCGATGGAACAGTATTCTCTTTGTTAGTTCTCGTAATTGCTTTGTGATTTTTTGGCCAGTGCTGCGTCTGATCTGAGGCAGTTTGCTATCTCCAGATTTGTTGCAACTGCCAATAAGTTGTGCAGGAAAATATTGTTCTTGTTTTAATTTCCTGGCACGATCGTTCTAGCCAAGTCTATTTCATCTACCACTTGTTAAATTTCACTTCTGTTACATGCTCTCTAAATGCATCTTTCCGTCTTCCGTTTGTCGAGTATCTCTTTAAATATCGGAATACCCGTCTGAGAACTCCTGTTCCTACTTTGCAGATTAATCCATTCATCGCTGAATGGAAACCTTGTGGCATTTAAGAAACTGGAGTAAACCCATTTGTACCAGCTTCCACCTCTTATCAATCAGGGACTAGCATTGCAACTAACATCCTGCACCTACCCTTCACCAGAGAGGGCCATTGTCGCCAACTTCCAACTATCGTTCACTGGAGATTGCCTCCATTTACACAACGTTCCATGAACCCAAGAATGCCATTGTCGCTGTCTCCCCTCGCGAATAGCATTGAGGCTAGTCCCACCAACAAGTGAATAACAACAGACCTTCCCCATCCTCTTGCCTGGCCAGATAAGTCACCAGAATGATGTGAGGAGCTAAGAAAAAAAGACATGAAACTCGTTGGTGTTTACAGTGCTGTAATTGACAAAGAGTAGTCGCTGAGGGCGTTGTCTCGCCTGTGTGTACATGGTAGAGGAGACCCTCTGTTCTCTATGGTTTATGTTGGCATTGTACATACCCCTTCATATTTCTTATGAAGTATGAACTGTGCAAAGAATTTCTTAAGACGTTTAAAATCAAATTGATGCATTTCTTTTGTTTCAAATAAACAAAAATATTATATGGGAATGGTCATGTTGGTCAGGAGATGGTATGAGAGCAGTTTGCCATTTGGGTTACATACTGAATTTTGTTACCGTTATCTACCGGATCATGTATACCGAGAGTTTACTGAGTGTTACTCTAGTTTACTTATTCTGTTGGTCAGCAAGGTACTTTCTGACCACCAGCCGGTATACGTAGTAGTCCATAAGCCCGAGACCAAACCAAATCATCCAGTTAGTGTTCCTTTATCATGAAAATTGCGAAGATATCGACGTAGTATTCCAGTATTTTCAGTCAACACAATATATCGGCCGCCGCCAACACACTACCTAAAAGAACACAGATATCAGGACACACTAGAAACACCTACACGAAAACAATATACGACATTTACACATGTATGACGATCATTGATTCGCAAGGCCATGTGTCCACAAAACCGGGTGCACAGAAGGCCAGCTAAACACCTGATCCAATGTGCATAAAGTCAGGTATAAATGCGTCAGTATGATACGCAATCAATGTATTATCTGCAAATCCCTCCCAAATCTGTGAGTTAAACGTACTCTCAGTTCTCTGGTACTCAAACACCACCACTTGTTAATACATCACTCACGTGTCGATACGTGTTATAATATATCACACACGAGTAAATACACATTATTATTCATCACGATTACATTTGTTATAAATGTTTATGTATTTATACAGTTTTATAGATCACTTGCGATCTACATAGCTACCATATACTCACACACAAATATACATATATATTAATATCATTTGACAATATATATATATGATATATATATATATATATATATATATATATTATATATATTTATAGTTTTCAGTGAGGATCCAGACGGTCTTCTCTGAGTACTCTTTATTTCTTCTCTGAGGCTATGGGTCCCTATACACTTGCACCAGAGGTGCAAGTGTATGGACTTGCATATATATATATATATATATATATATATATATATATATATATATATTAATATATTATATAATCAATGATATAATAGAAAAAATCCGATAATAATACGATAGTGAGCTTGACAGTTTGCATCTTCGAGAGTCAACAATGATTTAGAGATATATAATAACACATAAAATCCCAAGCATTCAGTTTGGTCGAACACTCGGTTTTACATAGATGCTCTAATTGCACATTTAAACATCTGTTTTGCAAACATATATAAATGCAATGTAAGTCAGTCGATACACATGTGCACAGGAGCAGCTAGCAATTGTCTAAAATCACACAAACAACAAATGATGCCTAGGATAATATTGCACACCAGAATGATACATTCTTTACTACTCGCATTGAAATCGACTGTTCACTAAACCGATAAAAGCTCTCATGTTTGTTGACACAAATTGCTCTCGGAGTACTCGACTCTGTGCTGTCCAATATAATTCATATATTACAATGGCTATTCAGAATATTTGGCAAATATAATGCAGTACACTTGGATCAAAGCAATACAAAGGGGAAACTAATTATGAACTAGCCAATAAATATAAACAATGATAGAAAGAGAAATTACATGCCCAATAAAATCTCAAAAAGGTGAAATATTATATATTTTTACTATACATAATCTACTAAATACTTGTATATATAATATAATATAAATTATAACTTTACTGGTTACATGTATACAAAGGTGTATCACATATACTAAGACAGACTAATTTGTGATCTATACTCCGTAATCTTCCGTACCGACATAGGTAGTAGCATGCTGGGTTTTACCTAGCTTGTATAATAAGACAAAAAAAACTAAAATATGTGATAAAAAATCAATTATAATGTGGAGGTAATGCTTAATTTTTTCATTGATTGCAAAAGAGAAATCAGATATATGAAGAAAAATTATACATTTAATTTGAAAATAACTTACTAAATTAAAAAAAAACAATAGGTGAAAGAAATTTTTCTTCTAAAAAAAAGGTTATGACCTCTTTCCCAAATGTATTAAAGTTATCAAATAAAATACAAATAAAGACGAATTCCTGACTCCAGATAAATATAATCACGCAAAAATATTAAAATCAGATAAATGATACTCAGACTATCAATCATGCCTAGCAAGTAAAGAGAATTTGTTTGTGTTTTTGGCTGTCTTGCTGTCTGTCTGTCTGTCGTTCGCTGTGGCTGTGTTTTGGAGTCCAGACACCACTTAAATCCACTTTTCATCAGTGAAACACTGGGCTGGTTGAGGCCTGTTACACTGAAGATTAATAATATGAAGTATTAAATATTATTATTAAAAATAGTTTATATAAAAGATTAATGTAATATTACATTTAATAGATCAATATATCTTTAAAATATGCAGGTGATGAGTCACAATAACGTGGCTAAAGTATGTTGACCAGACCACACACTAGAAGGTGAAGGGACACGACGTTTCGGTCCGTCCTAGGACCACTCTCAAGTCGAAGAAAACGTTGAGAATGGTCCAGGACGGACCGCAAACGTCGTCGTCCCTTCACCTTCTAGAATGTGGTCTGGTCTGAGTCACATCTTGTAAGATATATTTGGTTCCTCAAGCTACACTCCGGATCATTGCATACCCAAGCACGTCCAAAATCTGGCGATTTTTATTACGTAGAGTTTTGGGAGTTGAATTTTGTGAGGTACAATGGAGGGCATTCTGAGACCCGAAAAATAAAGAGAGATATAAAATCAAAATGAGAGGATAGTACGTGAGAGAACGATAGAGAAGGAAAGACAGAGGTCTGAGAAATGGGAAGGAGAGGCCTGGGGATGTTGCCAGGAGATGGAGTAGAGATGGGCAACACGAGCTGAACGAGAAGAGTGGACCACGGGGGAGTATTTGAGGTCATCTTAGATGATTTCGGGGGCTTTTTTTTTAGTGTCCCCCGCGGCCACATCCATCGACACACGGCCCTCCAGCCCTCCAGGAAGGCAAGCCCGTGAACAGGTTGACTAACACCTCAGCCAGATACCTATTTTATGCTAGGTGGACATGGGGCATAGGGTGTAAAGAAACGTCTGCCCATATTCTTCTCGCTTCTGGCTGCTCCTGCCCCGCTCATGGTTACTTCGCCCCCCCCCCCAAACCAACGAGATCACAAGTCCAGCGTGCTGCTTCCGCCGTCATGCCGGCTCGCCTGGCCGGCCTCCTCCCCCCCCGGTGATGAGGAGTAGGCGAAGAGCCAAACCTAAGAGAGGGTGGAGAATGACGAAGAATTGGCTGGGGGAGGGGGAGGGGAGTGGAGGGGAGAAGTGAGATTGTGCGAGATCGCCCGGGAACCTGGCCGGTACCCCACTTCAACTTTCTTACCAAGGAATTCTAGACATTATCGAAGCTGCACATATATTCCACGACTAGCTCTAGAATGAAGCTTGGATACCGATAGGCATGTAAATACCGAAGACTCCTTTCCTCCTTCACTTTATTTTTTTCCTTTTTCTTCCGCCGTTCATCTTCTTGCAGTTTTTTTCTCTTATTCTCTGTCTATTCGGAAAGCCCCAGAAGAGAATATACACTAGAAGAGAGGATGCCCTTCTTTTTGGGAGGGTTTTGGCACAAAATCATAAGTATAATTTGTAATACATCTGCGACTGCGTCCGATAAAATGAGCCCCATCAATAAAGTAATGTCTTGTTTCCTGTATTGTTCATTTGACTGCTCTGCTTATGAGTGTTATAATCCATTCGGCCCAATTGCCATGTTTTAAGAAATCTTGGCGCCTATATACAAGCCTCCATTAGGGAATCGGTCCAAAGCTAGGCGAACCGGTCGGCTCGAAGCGGAAGCATACTGGACTTTGTATCCTGATGCCGTCCTGGGCTTCGATCCAGGCGCCGGCCCAGGTAGAACAATGGGCCAAAGTTTCTTTCACCCTCTATGCCCCTGTTAACTAGCCAGTAAACTAGGTACCTGGGTGTTAGTTGTCAATCATGCATGTTAGCAAAGGGCTGCTTCCTGGCGGGTGTGGAGGCCTGAGCGTCGAGGACCGGCCGGGGGACGCTAAGCCTCGACATCTCAGGATACCTCAGATACCCTCCATTCCGTTT
>WNGS01163002.1:12417808-12433946 GCA_020271785.1 Procambarus virginalis | reverse complement strand
TCCACCCGTTCCTCATCCGATCCCGCCGTTCCATTCCCCCGATTCCGCCGTTCTGTTCACCCATGAAATTTCATGTCCTCCACATTTTCTTCGTGATACTGAATGCTGGACCCATCCCTTAGACGCCTCTACTCCACGAGTTCAAGAGAACTCGTGGAGGAGTAGAGGCGTCTAAGTGATGGGTCTAAGAGGCGTCTAAGTGATGGGTCTAAGAGGCGTCTAAGGCGTCTAATCAATTACACCCCTTTATCATCGACTTAGATTTGGATTCCCTATTTCAGCATTTTTAGCTCATGTCATAACTGTTAAGTTGCAGTTAGAGACTGTTAGAGACCCATCGCCCTTCTCTAGACTGTTAAGTCTAGAGAAGGGCGATGGGTAAGATGGGTTATCTTGAGATGATTTCGGGGCTTAGTGTCCCCGCGGATTGTTCCACAAGCCATTACGATTATATAGCACTTGGAAGGGGTCAGGATAAGGATTTGGGACGGGACGGGGGGAAGGAATGGTGCCGAACCTCGACCAGGCCTCCATCCCCAGGAAGCAGCCCGTAGCAGCTGTCTAACTCCCAGGTACCTATTTACTGCTAGGTAACAGGGGCATCAGGGGTGAAAGAAACATTTTGCCCATTTGTCTCCGCCTCTACCAGGGATCGAACCCGGAACCTCAGGACTACGAATCCGAAGCGCTGTCCACCCAGCTGTCAATAAAACTGCATAACAGAAAAGTGAGTAATATGATTTTACCACAGAAGATTGTTCCACAGATGGTAAATGAGTAAAATTGTACAGGAGGAAGATTAGTATGATTGTAGAACAGAAGGATGATCAGCAAGATTGTAACCCGTAAGGATGATTAGTAAGACTGAAACACAGAATGGAGATTAGGAAGTTTATGGCACACACAAAATTATTAAAGTATTGTAACACAAATTTGATTAGGAAAAATGTACCACAAGATGATGAATTTTAAGATTGTAACACAGAATGATGATTAGAAAGATTATAATACAAAACAAAAATTAAGATAATTGTAACACAGAAGGGAAATTAGGGAAGATTGTAATACCGAAGGATGATAAGACAGTAATACATTAGAGAGATTAGAAAGATTGTAACACAGAAAGAAGTTAAAGATTGTAACACAGAAGAAGAATTAGTAATATTGTAACACAGAAGAATGATTAGTAATATTGTAACAAAAAGGAGAATAGAAAGATTGTACCACAGAACACAGAAGAAAGATTAGAAAAATTGTATCACAGAAGGGAAATAAGGAAGATGAATGGAGATTAGGAAGACTAACACAGAAAGGGGATTAGTTACGCTATAGCGTTGCATAGAGATTAGGAAAATTGTACCACAGAACAATGTTTAGTAAAACCTTCCCACAGGAAAAATATTAGTAAGATTGTCCCACAGAAGGAAGATTAGGAAGGTCAGTAGTCTATATTATCCACTGGCGAAGAGGGAACTAATTAGCAAGTTTCGTCTTATACAAGTAATTAACATAGAGTTAGGGGAGTGTGACGCTGTCTTAGGGGAGGAAGGGAGGACACTATCAGGAAGAAAGCACCAAGCCATTACGTTTATATAACACTTGGAAGGGGTGAGGATAAGGATTTGGGACGGGACGGGGGAAAGGAATGGTGCCGAACCACTTGGACGGTCGGAGATTGAAAGCCGACTTGTATGAAGCGAAACCGTCGTTCTACCGTCCAGCCCAAGTGCTTGGAATATCTTAGGCAAGTGTGGCACTGTTAAGATCCACCATATAAAAAGCATCATATTTACAGTAGTATTTACCTAACCAAATCCGTTCAAACCTTCACAATTCCCCTAATCTCTTCGGCTGATGATCAATCAGTCTATGATCTTATATTATCACTGGCTTGTGGGTCTACGACCTTATAAGCCAGGGACATTGTCTGCCTTGGGCATTATAAGCCTTGTGCAGTGTAAGCCAGGGACATTGTAAGGCATTTGAGTAAAGAGGATACTAGAAGTAGGAATCATGGAGCCAAGAGGTTCAGTCACTGACTTATACTGGAGACTCACAAGGTACAGTATACGGAGTTTACGGCTGCCTCTCGGAGCCAAGTGGGGTGTAGTACACTGAGGACACGCACACGGAGCCAAGGGGGGGGGTGTAGTACACTGAGGGCACGCACACGGAGCCAGGGGGTGTAGTACACTGAGGACACGCACACGGAGCCAGGGGGGTGTAGTACACTGAGGGCACGCACACGGAGCCAGGGGGTGTAGTACACTGAGGACACGCACACGGAGCCAGGGGGGTGTAGTACACTGAGGACACGCACACGGAGCCAGGAGGAGTGTAGTACACTGAGGACACGAACACGGAGCCAGGAGGGGTGTAGTACACTGAGGACACGCACACGGAGCCAGGAGGGGTGTAGTACACTGAGGACACGCACACGGAGCCAGGAGGGGTGTAGTACACTGAGGACACGCACACGGAGCCAGGGGGGTGTAGTACACTGAGGACATACACGGAGCCAGGAGGGGTGTAGTACACTGAGGACATACACGGAGCCAGGGGGGTGTAGTACACTGAGGACACGCACACGGAGCCAGGAGGGGTGTAGTACACTGAGGACACGCACACGGAGCCAGGGGGGTGTAGTACACTGAGGACACGCACACGGAGCCAGGGGGGGTGTAGTACACTGAGGACACGCACACGGAGCCAGGAGGAGTGTAGTACACTGAGGACATACACGGAGCCAGGAGGGGTGTAGTACACTGAGGACACGCACACGGATCCAGGGGGGGTGTAGTACACTGAGAACACGCACACGGAGCCAGGAGGGGTGTAGTACACTGAGGAGACACTTGCACACCGAAGTCTGTAGTCTGGAGACATCTACTTTAGAGGTGAGTGGCGCGCGTGAGCCCAAGGGAAAGTTCAAAGACTAAATGGAGCACTCGGATGAAATGTACTAATGGTATTCTCCCTTTGGCTAGGTCAGTAGTTTAATGGTATTTAACCTTTCAAGGTTAACAATGTCTCCAGAGTTTTTATATTTAATATTGTTATGGAGTATATTATGTTAGTGATGGTTTCCTTCCAACTTCTACATCATCGTTATAACTCAATCATTCCCAGGGTTATATATATAGATATATATATAGATATATATTTATAAATATCACTAAGAACTCTTATAACCCCCACCAGGGTTCGAACCTGAATTACCTGGGCTGACCCATTGGCGTACACATTACTAATGGCAGTTCACTAGTGGCATATCTTGACACTATATTATAGGAAGGGAAGAGAAGAGAATTATCAAGCGAAAGCGCCAAGCCATTACGACTATATAACACTTGGAAAGGGTCAAGATAAGGATTTGGGAGGTGGGGAGGTGGAGGGGAAGGAATAATACCCCACCACTTGGACAGTCGGGGATTGAACGCCGACCTGCATGAAGCGAGACAAACCTTCAACTAATCAGACCTGAGAGTCTGACGTCTATAATCATGACGAGATGGAGAATAAGGCTTTGAAGCCTAAGAGGCCTCAGAGCAGATAACCCGAATAGTACTTAACAATCTTCACTTAGCGGGAGCTCCAAATTATGTAAGTATGTGCATCAGCAGTAAGGTGCTCAGATGAAGAAAAAAGTCTTGAAAAGATCCGTGAAGACTTAATTAATCCTCATGAAAGAGAATGAATTCAGCTCCAGGCATATCAAGGGTGGCGAACGAGGTATAAGCTATTCATCTTCCATGCCAGAGGAATTCAAGATGTTGGATCGTAAGACGGAATTCAAGAGAGCACAGTGGAAATTAAGATGCTGTGGATCATTGGGTAAAATACAAGGTTCTGCAGAGTTGGATTCATGGTGTTGGTTTCCATGGACGTTATAATGAGGATATATATGTGTCTCATCTATATGTGCTGAGACACATATATTTGAAGGAAACTAAAAAAAATGTATATGAAGTGCTGAAGGCCAGTGGTGTAATTCATGTTTCATACATAACGGTGAAATCTAATATGCTGGGAAGTATACGGAATTTCCGCATTAAGGGAAGTGACTTGTACTGTGAGACCTGAGAGATGGAGGGAAGTAGCTGTTGTGTAAAAGCTAAAAAAGTAGTAGGAAGTAGCTTTTTTTCCTCCACAAATCCATTATAATAAAAGTTTTCCAATCAGGTCACTCAATTGCTGCTTTGGAGCTACATATAAACCGGAATGATAAGGAGTATCCAGCTGTCCTAGCCATGCCCAGGATTCGAACCCGGGTACTCTTTAGTGTGGAGAAAACCTTCCGTTTCATGTTACAGGTCACACTAAACAACGTTCAATACACACTCGCACTGGCTATCTGAACACAACAGAACATTGTTCAACAGAATGCTTGATAAAGGAAGCAGGTTTCATCCGAAAAGTTGGTTTAAATTACATAGTTATGTATTGGGTCTTTCCTTCACCTTCAGTAGCAACAGTAACAACAGTAGCAGCAGTAATAACAGTAGCAGCAGTAACAACAGTAGCAGAAGTAGCAACAGTAGCAGAAGCAGCAACAATAGCAGCAGTAATAACAGTAGCAGCAGTAACAACAGTAGCAGCAGTAACAGCAGTAACAACAGTAGCAGCAGTAACAACAGTAGCAACAGTAGCAGCAGTAACAACAGTAGCAGCAGTAACAACAGTAGCAACAGTAGCAGCAGTAACAACAGTAGCAGCAGTAGCAACAGTAGCAGCAGTAGCAACAGTAGCAGCAGTAACAACAGTAGCAGCAGTAACAGCAGTAACAACAGTAGCAGCAGTAACAACAGTAGCAACAGTAGCAGCAGTAACAACAGTAGCAGCAGTAACAACAGTAGCAGCAGTAGCAACAGTAGCAGCAGTAATAACAGTAGCAGCAGTAACAACAGTAGCAGCAGTAACAACAGTAGCAGCAGTAACAACAGTAGCAGCAGTAACAACAGTAGCAGCAGTAACAACAGTAGCAGCAGTAACAACAGTAGCAGCAGTAACAACAGTAGCAGCAGTAGCAACAGTAGCAGCAGTAACAACAGTAGCAGCAGTAACAACAGTAGCAGCAGTAACAACAGTAGCAGCAGTAACAACAGTAGCAGCAGTAACAACAGTAGCAGCAGTAGCAACAGTAGCAGCAATAACAACAGTAGCAGCAGTAACAACAGTAGCAGCAGTAACAACAGTAGCAACAGTAACAACAGTAGCAACAGTAACATCAACAGTAGCAACAGTAACAACAGTAGCAACACTAACAGTAGAAGTAATAATAACAACAGAAGTAATAATAACAGGAGAAATACCCATAACATCATCAGCAGTAACGAGAAAAGTAAATGTTATAATAACAGCACTGTTAATAATAACAGTAATTGTAACAGTAACAGCAACAGTAGTAAAGTCAGTAGCAGTGATAATTGCAATACAATTATTGACAACAATAAGAATAATAACAAGAGAAGTAGCAGCAACAGCAGTAGTATTATTGAGAAAATCAGTAGGAGCCATTATGAGGATTCGAACCTACGCTCTGATCGCTCCCAGGCATGTTCTAGACCTCTACACCACGACTTGATGAAAACCATTGCAACCTTGGATTCAACTGCATCCTGTAGGGTTCCTGAGGCTTCTAATGAAGCCTAATCAGGGTTCCACACAATGCCCCCCATGCACTCTGGTTCATGGTTCAGTAGTTGTTCCACCCACAACTGCTCTCCTGAAATACACCAATAAATTATATTAACGTGAAGTATCAACGTGGAAATCCTACTGATTTTCTCATTAATAGATCACGTTAATGGGATTTCCGTGTGTAGTTGTAGTTGTATCACCAGTAGTAGAAGCAGTAATCACAACATTATTAATCATAACAATCAAAAATATCAGAAGTTGTGATTAGATGATCGATTAAGTCCAATTTTGAAACTTTTTTATTTATAAATATTCTATGTAACGTAGTGCTCAATATTACAATTGTGAAACACATCGTGATATGAATTAGTAGTTTACTAAAACACTGAATATTCTACAAATCTAGGAAATTAGAAAGAGTTTTTACGTCAGTCAACTGGGTTGATGGGTACGTTTGGATCAAACTCACTTAAGCACACACAAGCTCGTTTAATAGAATTGTGATTTCAACACCATTTTAAATGGTTGTCAACAGCACATTTGATTCTGAAAATAATTCCTTGACAATAACAGACATTCAGTTAAGAGTTCACCAACTTTCCCTGCTGATTAAGTGTTTTATTTACTTGCCTCTCTGCCTTTGCTGGAAATATTAATATCTGAAATATTAACATAAATATTAACCAACCTAGACATCTCAGGACAATGAAAGTGACGACACCTCAGTCGTTCCTTGACTATTATTGACGCACAATAATAGTTAAGTATTAATACTTAATACTTAATTCGTTAAGTATTAAGTTAACTAATAATAGTTAACGACCTAAATATCGTCACTTGCATTGTCCTCAGATGTCTGTGTTGGTTAATATTTATGTTAATATTTCAGATGTTAATATTTCTAGCAAAGACAGAGAGGCCGGTGATTAGCGAGCGTCTGAAAAAAAAGATAAAGTGCTTTGCAAATTGCAAAAGGCAAAATGAGGTAACTCGTTTTTTAATTATTTCTTCAAGTGTAGTTATGGAAGGGATGAGTGCAAGGATTGTCCCTTAAATTCGTCTTGAATGTTTCCTCCAACATAATTTGAATTACAAAGAAAAAGTCACAACAACGTGGCTGATCATAAATAACAGCAATTACGGATAATAATAACAGTGATAATTTGGATCATTATCAAGTCGCAAGTTACCAGTTTAACTGACCAAGGTTATATTGCATTTCTCAGGGCCAAAGTACACACCCATACACTGAGACACTGACGTACAGAATAGGCAGGCGATNTAATTCATTAATTATTACTATTGTCTATTATGAGTGATTTCATTACTATTTTCATGCGCTATAAATATCATTATAGATGAGTAATTTTAATATATATTTTTGTATCATTTAGTATATGTAATTCACTGCATAGGAGAAAGTTGTTTATTACTCATTTTATTGTATAAGCAATTGTATTTTTATTGTGTTTTATATTTTGTTTCATAGTTACTGTGTTGTATATCTGTATTATATCATACTGTATATATTTTGTTAAAATAATTTATATGTTTTAATCTGTTTAAATGTTCGAGTGAAAGGTCTAATTTATAATGTTTTTAATCATGAGCTCCGAGTATCATTAGTGCCATGAATGCCACGTGTTGTTGTGGCCATGTCAGGTGTGTGTTCCCTCCTCCACTCAGGTGTGTGAGGTAGCATGTTTCACCTGTTTTTCCCTCAGGTGTTTGTTTCCCTTCAGGTGTATTGTAGTGCATTCCCTTTTTGCCTTTCAGGTGTGTGTGGTAGTGTATTCTCATCTATGCTTAGATGCGTATGGGAGTGTATTCCCCCTCTCCTTTCCTCAGGTGTGAGTGGCTGTGTGTTCCCCTCTCTACCCCTCAGGTGTGAGTGGCTGTGTGTTCCCCTCTCTACCCCTCAGGTGTGTGTGTGCGTGGCAGTGTATCCTCCTTCATCTTCCCCTTCTCCTCCCCTCGGCTTTTGCGTGTGTTGCGGTGTGTTGCATCCCTCGCCTTTCCCCCTTCGTCGCTCTCATCCGTGACTCTTAAGACGGTGTGTGCTCTCCCCTCACCAGCCCTCCCCTCACCAGCCCGCCCCTCACCAGCTCTCCCCTCACCAGCTCTCCCCTCACCAGCTCTCCCCTCACCAGCCCTCCCCTCACCAGCCCTCCCCTCACCAGCCCGCCCCTCACCAGCTCTCCCCTCATCCTACTCTACTGGACCAGAGGACTTCAGAGGTCCTGGACGAAACGGCTGCCTGAAACTGCAAGGTTTACATAATGTTGCGTGTTGCTCCTGAATGCAGTCTTAGTTGTGGTCTGGCATCAGTCAACGTGTATGAATTAATACAGTAAGGGAAAATATGACACGGCGTAAATAAGGTACTTCAATTATCGTTATATCGTTATTGCATCAGTAAATATCTTTGGCGGTTTAATATATGTTGATCACACTCGGATGATGAACCTGGGGGACTCCCTTTGGCTAAATTAAATTTATATATATATATATATATATATATATATATATATATATATATATATATATATATATATATATATATATATATATATTATATATTTATAGTTTCACTAATTTATACAGTAGTTGGTATGGCTGCGAGTTGATATCTTAACAATATGACTCTGATTTATGTTATGAATGAAGAGATCATTAAAGATTCACTTTTGATTTCTGTTCTCGGTGTAAATGTGATGAAATACGTACCTGGATAAATATTCCATTCTTTAAAGCACTAGTGCTTCAGGAATGATCGTCATCAACAGCCGAATGAATTTCTAGTGTTGGAAACTAAATACTTAATTATGTCAATATCTTGACAGCACTTACCAAATATTTTACAGAAATCTTGACATCATTTCAATCATAATTTAGTTTTTGTTATCTACTAGACAACAAATCGCCATGCTGGAAAATTCTAGGCTTACAAAGAAATATAGACACAAGAGAATTGTCCAATAGCATTTCTCTGTGTATAGACCTCAAGTCAAGAGGCCACATTAGACCACATTAGTGCTTAACTAAGTTCTTAGGTTAAGTTTACCTACTAGTTGGTCAGAAAGCATTTGCAGTATCCTTAATAATCGCCACAACGGTTGACAGATCATAACACCAACTTACCCTGAGGTTAACTGATGACACTACATTGACATTACAGACTTCTCTCATTACAGGTGAATGTCTCGGGGACATTCACCGTATTGAAGGCGATAGATCCAATCATTCCATCCAAGGTAGTGATTCCATGCAAGGTGATGGAGGACTCATTCTATTTATGGAGGTGAAACACGATATGTAACAATTTTTGGTAATTGTTGTGAACTGTTGACTGAACACGTGTTCAGAACTTAAGAACGTGAACTTCTGTAATAGCTCTGAAACGTAAATAACCTTTCAAGTAACAAAGTTTACTGAAAGTTTGATTCTCCAGAGGTGTCGAAGCCGCCTTTTCTTCAGAGCTGTTTAGTCTCAGGTGTTCGGTCACTGCGTTATATCAAGGGTATCAAGAGATTTAAATAAAAGCTAATTATAACTCTGAATGAGAGAATTCCACATGAGCTACATCTCAGTCCCTGTAGATATTCTACAGGGACTGAGATGTATATGTATATATGAGTACTATGTGAGTATGTATGTGAGTACTATGTGAGTATGTATATGTGAGCACTGAGAGGCAAGCACTGGGATGGCACTGGCATACTAGAGGCGATGAACAGAAATATAAGTACGTTGATGTAAATAAATGAGTTGAAGACAATAAGTTTGATGTAACAGTAAAAGTGAAAAACTAGGCTAACTAGAATTATGGCTAATACTGTAATTAATTATAAGCACCAAATAGTTGGAAGATAAACCAGATGATTTGAGGGAATGTGAGATTGCTAGTTAAAACGACAATTAACTTTTATAATCTTTTCCTTGCGGTACTAAATTAATTCACTGATGTCACAAAATGATCACACGGAAAGAAGAGGAAACTTACTGACTTTGAGTTACAGATAACAAAGAAAACAAGACGACAAAGGCAAGTGTCACACATATTAATGCAAGGATTCGTAGAAGCAGGTTGAAGTAAGAGGATAAAATGGCTAGACGGATACTAAAGAGTCATGGATACTAAAGTTATTAGAGGTAAAACAAGGGAAGTTCATAACAGTATGTAGGAGATAAAGCAAGTTGAATGGGTGTAAATATGAAAGAAATTACAGGTCTTATGTTTAACACAACAAGATACAGACATTGTAAATATAGTATTTGAAGTGCCATTGGGGGGTCATCGACCCGTCTAAACTGGTTATCTAATGAATCTAACTTTTTTGAAGAACATGAGAAACAGAAGTGAGACGAAGCCATCTTTTAGGAGTGTAAGAGCTCAGTGTAATTTGGAGGAAAACTTAGATACATGGGAGATACTAGAAGCACTTAAATCCTCAGAGATACCTCCACTACACATGGGATGGAGTAAATCATTGGATAAAAACTATAGGCCAGTCACACTAATATCACACACAATAAAAGTTGTTGAAAAAGTGATCAGGAATCACATCAACAGATTTATGGAGAACAACCCAGGAAATTATAGATTTAGAGCAGGAAGATCATGCCTTTCTCAGTTACTCAACCACAGTCTTTGTGGTTGAGTAATGCCACATGTGGAGGCTGACTCCACAATGTGGAGGCTGACTCCACAATGTGGAGGCTGACTCCACAATGTGGAGGCTAACTCCACAATGTGGAGTCTGACTCTATGTACAGTTTTAAATGTAGATTTGATAGAGCCTAATAGCCTCAAGAATTTGTACACAAGTTGATTGACTGTTGAGAGGCGGGATCAAAGAGCTGAAGTTCAGCTCTCGCAGCCACAGCTAGGTGAGTACAATGACAAAATCACAGAAGCACAAGAAGAAAAACATGTGGATTAAGTCTGCAAATGCCATTGCAAACTTTGCAAAAACATTTGATAAATGTGATCATGGAGTGATGACCCATAAAATAATTTAAATTAGAATGCAAAGTGTAACAGTGACTCTAAGAAAATAAAGTTGAGGCTCAGCGAAAAGTCGTGCGCCTCAGGGAACTGTTCTTGCACCATCGCTTTTTCGCATTCTTATATCAAATGTAGACAAAAATTTCAAATCACACCTTCGTGTAATCTTTTGCAGATGACACTAAAATGAGTATGAAAAGTGCTTCTTTAGAAAACATTTAAAAACTACATCCGATATTAATAGTCTTCGATAAGTCAAGGAGAATAACAAGATATACAACAGTGATGAATTCCAGATACTTAGGTATGGAAAAATTCTGAATTTTAACGAAATATAGGATACAAGACAATCACATCTCCTCATAGTAGGAAAACAGCATGTAAATGATCTGGGAATAATGATGCCTGACGACCTAACGTTTAGTGAGCATAACCAAGACAATATAGCGCCAGCCAGGAAAATGATAGGCTGGATTATGAGAACCTTGAAATCCAGGGATTCCGCCCACAGAGCCCATACTATCCAAATCACATTTATTGTCCCACCTGAGTACTGCTCGATACTCGCCCTTTCAGAGCAGGAAATATTTCTGAAATAGAGGCAATACAATGAACATATACGGCACGAATAGACACTTTAAAGTACATATATTATTGGGACCGTCTCAGAGCTCTCAAAATGTACTCTCTGGAAAAGAGACGAGAGATGTATCACATAATATATACTTGGAAAATATTGGAAAGCCAGGTCCCATATTTGAACTATAAAATAACAACTTACTGAAGTGAACAATATGGAAGGAAATGCAAAACAGCCAATGAAGGGTAGAGACACTATCGGCATAGATACCACTATCAATATCAGAGGTTATAGCCTCCCACCAAGTATAAGAAATATTGCCGCCACAAAAATGGACATCTACAAGAAAAACATGAAGTTTTCCAAGTGTTTTTTAAGTTTGACAGTTTCCTGCGAGAAGTGCCGGACCAAACGGGTTGTAGTGGATATGTGAGCTTCCGGACCAGTCCAAGCAACAGTCCGTTGGACCAAGTTATCACAAGTCAAGCCTGGCCCCGGGCCGGGTTTGGGGATTAGAAGAACTAGAGCCTCGTTTCTGGTACGATCCAGATCCACGTACGTCGAGGAAATAAGAAATCAATGGTCCAAAATGGTGAACAGGGAAACGATGGAATGTTAAATAGACATTGGAAGCGCAAGCAAGTCACAGCGACGTCATTAATATTTAGTATAGAAACTGTACATGAGGTAACGGTTTAGAAGTCGATGTTACTGAAGCAATCTGATAAACAACTTCAAGTTACCACCATTGAATATAATAATAGAGTGACTGCAGTAACCAATCCATAGCTTGGTTGTGTTACGAGCGTGTAGTTACTGGTTGTCAAAGGTATAACGTAACTGGCTGTATAACTGCCACACAGTCACTATTTGTTTAACTGATATACAGTCATTGGTTGTATAACTGATATACAGCCGGTGGATGTATAACTGGCATACAGTAATAGATTGTATAATTATTCTTTTTATCATACATGTCATCGTTTCAGCAAGTATTTAATTCCCTTACCATGCCAAACGACTATGTATTATAGTGCATGGTTGTTTGGCCATGCACTATAATGCATGGTCGCATTATATAATGCATCTGCATGATATATAATGCATCTGCACTGTACCACTAGTGCATCTGCATTGTACAAAATCCATAAGTCGTATATTGTACTGTTTATCGTACTTTATCCCTCGATTCTTTTATAAAAACACATGTCTAGCTCTTGAAATTTTTAAGTCTATAAAATACTTGGCATTTTTCAACAAAAAAAAGCAAGGCAAAAAACTTATTGAATTGAATCGAAGATTTGAAAATTTTATGAGAGGTTTCTATTAGGCGTCGGGCGCTGTCAGGTATCCAATGTCAGCTCTAATTCGCTGTAAAGTGGTATTGAGTCAGTAGGTAACATTGGTACCCAATTCATGAAAGGTATATTACAGAGCTTCATGTTAATTAAAATACCGACACAATGTTTCCAGCTATTAACCCCTCAAAAGGATCCAACACAAGAGCACTTTCCTTCGTTTTTGATTATCTGCAAGGAAAATTAAATTAATTATTTTTTCAGTTATGTGAACAGCACTGCTGGTCCCTGTGGGAGAGACTAATGTACGCTCATGGACTCTCATGCACTCACATTTAATCCAACGTGCTCACGTAAACTCATGTACTGCCATGTACCCTCATATGCAGCCCCTTATCCTCTCATGTACTTCTATGTACTCAATCTGTGCCTGTCAATCTCCATAAGCTGACCTACCTAGCCAGGCGTATAAAAGGAACAAAATTCCCCTGTGGGAGACGACGTGTGTAAATTGTATTTAGCTAAACACCCGCGATTCTCTCTGATTTGATGCACTTGCAAACTAATCCTTACGGCGTCAAATAACGCGGCAAATTCTTCGTCTTTTTGAAACGAGAAGTTTGTAATGTATTCCTCCTCCTGCTGCTGCTGTTCCAGCAACTCTCCCCTCACTTTTAGGGAGGTGCGTGACAGTCTTCCATCCCCCGTCCTCTCCTCCGACCCCTCGGAAGGAGGAGGGACCCGATGGCTGCCTACATGACACGCTGGAGGTCAGGTGTCGTGTGCCATTCTCACAGGTCAACAGTGACACGAAGCCCCAGTGTTCCCACATTATAGTTTCATCTCCCGCCTCTGTCCGCCCAGTGAAGGACGTGACGGCTGCAGGAGACAGTCATAAAGATACCAAGAGGAAAAACAGAGAGAGAGAGACAGACAGACAGAGACAGAGAGAGAGAGAGGTAGTGGGAGAAGCATTATGATAGTATTGACATACAGCTATATGAGAAGAAGGCAAACAAGAACAAGTAGAAAAATGTTCGGAGACAGAAAGATAAATGAGTAAAGAGACAGCATGAGGACTGACAGAGGAGAGAGCAAACAGAGATGAAAGGACAAGAAATGAGTGCAGGGGAGAGCGGAGCCCCGAGCACCCGAGGGGGAACAAGAGAAAGAGAAACCCCGCTTGAAACACTGAGTAAAGAAAGAATGGGAGGCAAAAGATTAATTTAACTAGAGGGGGAAAGGGAATAGAGGGAAATATTGAGATAAAGGGGAAGGGCAGGGGGAAGGAGAAGAAACACTGGAGGGTCAAGAGCAGGAAAAGGGGAAAATGAACAACTGGAGGTAAAGGGAAGATAGAAAAACAGAAAAAGAAACAGTCGAGGAAGGGAAGAAATATCATCAGAGGGGGAAAGCGAGGAGGATAGAGAGAAGTGGAAAAGGATGGATAGATGAGGATGAGAGAAAGAAGGGATAAGAAGGAAAACAAGAGTAACAAGATAGAATGATGAGAGGGAAAGCGTGGAAAGGATGGAAGAGGTATTGAAGAATAAATGGAAGGGTGAAAAGGAGCTGGAGGAGATGGAAGGTACGGGTGAAAAGAGAGAAGACGGGAAAGATTAGGCGTGAAGGAAAGTCTAAAGTGAAGAAGGATAAGAGGGCGTATAAAGAAAGGGTAAAATGATAAGGGTGATAAAGCAGGTGAGAAGGAAGGCGAGAAAGGAGGGGATGATATCAAATGTGGGATAAATTGGGGTTTATAAAGGTGGGGACGGATGGAAGAGTTGAGAAAGGAAAGGGAGATAGGAAAGGACTGAGAAATAATAGTAATAATGGAGGGATGAGAAGGTAGGATATATGGGAATCGAAGAATGGAAGGATGAGAGAGAGAAGGGAGAAATAAGGTAAATAGGTAGAGGTGATTGGAGATAATAAACATTATGAGAAAGAAATGATGTAGAACATAGGTGTGACTACTAAAGAAGTGTGAAAAGAGGGAGAAAGATGATCGATTGAAGGCAGAGGTGAGATTAGGTGAGAAGGTGAGATGAAAGAACGAGGAGAGAATGAGAAGGAATAAGTGGAGAGAGCTGAGGAAAAAGAACTGAAAGAGGAGGATGGGGGAGGGGGGAATGTAGTGAGAAATACTGTTCTCAACATTGCAAAACTGAAATAAAATAAATATTGAGACAAAGAAAAGTCTTTAGTAACTTGTAACAAGAAGAAAAACAGACGTAGATGAAATGGAAAGGGAGAGTGAAGAGGAAACACGAAAAGTAACATCCAGGAAAAGAAAATACAGAAGGAACTCTGAAGACATAGGTGAAAGAGAGAGAGAGATTGAAAAACAATTGAGATGGAAAGTAAGAGTGGAAATAAACATGAAACACGAGGGAACGGGAATATATGTAGAGAAGGATCGTTGAGGAAAAGGAATGAAAGGGGCAGTTGGCAAGGACCCGACCTCTTGGCTAGAGTCAAATGGAAACCAATTTACCTTTCAGACGGAAAGTTAGAGGGGAATGTTGGTTGGTAGTCGACCAAAGGTGGTAGTCGACCAAAGAGCTGGTAGTCTACCAAAGAGCTCGTAGTCTACCAAGAGCTGGCAGTCGACCAAAGAGCCTGTAGTCTACCAAAGAGCTCGTAGTCTACCAAGAGCTGGTAGACTCCCAAGAGCTGGTAGACTCCCAAGAGCACCAGACGAGGGCTGATCAGTATTGGCTATTGCCGTTGTTGTTAAGGAAAGTTGATTGGTTTATTGTAAAGAACATTAAAATAAATGTTTTTCTCGGAGGTAAATTTTGGGCATAATGGCTAGACATCCAAGGCGCTTTGTTGATCTATCAACCCCTTTGTAGGTCATTATATGCGACCTGCTGTGTGGGTCCTGTGTAATATATGAATACTAAGCTATATCCTTGGTCTTTGGGATGAAAATGATAGCTGTGTCTCCATTGAACAATCATTGAAGTTTGTACACCAATATTTTCTGTGCTAGAACCATTGATACTGGTAGTTACCCACATCTGTTGATGTTGACATAATTCGAATGAAGCGTCGTTTGACCCCTGCAATGAAGGGAAGATTTCTGTCTCTGTGTTTGGTCTTTTTGTCTGTTAATTTTGTCTTAGTATCTGCCAGTCTATTTCTGTCTGTCTGTCTGTTCCCTCGGCTATGCTCGTGCTCGTCGTCTCCTACTCTCTCTCTCTAGTCTCTCTCGGTCCTCTCTCCTACTCTCATCTCTCTCTCGATCTCTCATCTCTCTCTCGGGCTCTCCTCTCCTCTTTCTTCTCTCCTCATTTCCTCCCTCTGCCTTCCGTTCCCTTCATTGTCAATTTGTTTGCTAATCCATAGGATTATTTGTCTCTTTACATTAAAATTGAACTGATTCTCTGTAAGCTTAACATAACGTTTCCTGCGGCATCTGAAAACATACGGTTCATATGATGGACACTTTCGATATATATATTATCATACTAATACTCTGGATACCTATATAATAATAGTATCGATATATATATATACGTATATATCCACATACTATATATAGTACTCTATATAGAGTAAGGGGCTAATATATAGGTGACGTAGAACGTTAACGGCACCTCTGGT
>WNGS01163002.1:12390278-12405872 GCA_020271785.1 Procambarus virginalis | reverse complement strand
GGTTTGTGTGTGGTGTGTGTGTGTGTGTGTGTTGTGTTGTGTGTGTGTGTGTGTGTGGGTGTGTGGTGTGTGTGGTGTGTGTACTCACCTAATTGTACTCACCTAATTGTGCTTGCGGGGGTTGAGCTTTGGCTCTTTGGTCCCGCCTCTCAACTGTCAATCAACAGGTGTACAGATTCCTGAGCCTACTGGGCTCTATCATATCTACATTTGAAACTGTGTATGGAGTCAGCCTCCACCACATCACTTCCTAGTGCATTCCATTTATTAACTACTCTGACACTGAAAAAATTCTTTCTAACGTCTCTGTGGCTCATCTGGGTACTAAGTTTCCACCTGTGTCCCCTTGTTCGTGTCCCACCCGTGGTGAAGAGTTTGTCTTTGTCCGCCCTGTCAATTCCCCTGAGAATTTTGTAGGTGGTTATCATGTCTCCCCTTACTCTTCTGTTTTCCAGGGATGTGAGGTTCAGCTCCTTTAGCCTTTCCTCGTAGCTCAATCCTCTCAGTTCCGGGACGAGCCTGGTGGCATACCGCTGAATCTTCTCTAACTTTGTCTTGTGTTTAACTAGGTATGGACTCCAGGCTGGAGCTGCATACTCCAGGATTGGTCTTACATAAGTGGTATACAGGGTTCTGAAAGATTCCTTACACAAATTTCTAAAGGCAGTTCTTATGTTGGCCAGTCTAGCATATGCCGCTGATGATATTCTTTTGATGTGGGCTTCTGGGGACAGGTTCGGTGTGATATCAACCCCCAGATCTTTCTCTCTATTTGACTCTTGCAGGATTTCCCCTCCCAAATGATACCTTGTGTTCAGCCTCCTGCTCCCTTCTCCTAATTTCATCACCTTACACTTTCCCGAGTTGAACTTTAGCAGCCATTTTCTAGACCATTCCTCCAGTTTATCCAGGTCATCCTGTAGTCTCTGTCTATCTTCATCCGTCTTGATTCTTCTCATAATTTTTGCATCATCAGCAAACATTGAGAGGAATGAGTCTATACCCTCCGGAAGATCGTTCACATATATTAGAAACAGGATGGGTCCAAGTACTGAGCCCTGTGGGACTCCGCTGGTGACATCTCGCCACTCTGATGTCTCCCCCCTCACCGTTACTCGCTGTTTCCTGTTGCTTAAGTACTCCCTTATCCACTGGAGCACCTTCCCTTTTACTCCTGCCTGTTGCTCCAACTTTTTTAACAGCCTTTTGTGCGGTACTGTGTCAAAGGCTTTTTGGCAATCCAGGAAAATGCAGTCGGCCCACCCTTCTCTTTCCTGCCTAATTTTTGTTGCTTGGTCATAAAATTCTATTAAACCTGTGAGGCACGATTTACCATCCCTGAACCCATGTTGGTGGTGCGTTACAAAGTTATTTCCCTCTAGATGCTCTACGAGCCTTTTCCTCACGATCTTCTCCATTACCTTGCATGGTATACAAGTTAAGGAAACTGGCCTGTAATTCAGTGCCTCTTGCCTGTCACCCTTTTTGTATATTGGGACCACGTTAGCTGTCTTCCAACTTTCTGGTAAGTCTCCTGTTTCCAGTGACCTGTTATACACCATAGAGAGTGGCACACTTAGTGCTTCTGCACCTTCCTTTAGTATCCATGGTGAGATTCTGTCAGGCCCAACAGCCTTTGTCACATCCAGCTCCAGCAGACACCTTTTGACCTCATCACTGGTGAGGTCAAATTCCTCCAAGGTTGCTTGGTTTGCCACCTCCACCTGTTTGTGTGTGCGTGTGTGGTGTGTGTGTGTGTGTGTGTGTGTGTGTGTGTGTGTGTGTGTGTGTGTGTGTGTGTGGTGTGTGTGTGTGTGTGTGTGTGTGTGTATTTATATGTGATAGTATGTGTGTATGCGTGTGTTCCAAATTTTGTATTATCATAAAAAAAGACAATGGCATTTATACAGTGTACAGACTAAAATATTAAAACCATCCACTAGGATAAAACAATAATAAAAAAACCAAAATAATATACTGAGAGCGACAACAGCAAAAAATAATAATTACAAGTGAATAAAAAATAATTAACGCAGCAGTGTTGAAACAGCCTTGGAGCATCAGGTGGGGCCCAAGCATCAGCTGACTAATGACCTCATTTGGTAATTACATCAGCCGTGCAGTCGGGCCAACCCGAGGGCACTGGAGTGCCCCCGGGAGACACTGGGCCCACAGAATAATACAAATGATGTCTTTATAACATGTTTCGTGTTTCTAAGTTAGCATCATCTTCTGACTCGTGTGCTGCTCAGGGTTGGGGTGGAGAATCTAGGAAGACTTCTAGGATTTCTTAAGAGCATTCTAGCTTCTACAGGAAGAATTCTAGGATTTCTTGGCTCAGAAAACTTGCCTTGCTTCTGTTCGCACATTTTACGAACTGCTTCCTTACTCCTTCCTCAACCCGTCCTCATCCGCAAATTCAAGTGCTCATTAATCCAGCCACCAAACCTCCTGTTTGTGAATGGGAGCACTTTACACACGACTGATGACGTGGGGTGGGTGTGTAGTGGGTGGTGTTAGTGGGAGGGTGTGTAGTGGGTGGTGTTAGTGGGGAGGGTGTGTAGTGGGTGGTGTTAGTGGGGAGGGTGTGTAGTGGGTGAGGGGTGTTAGTGGGGAGGGTGTGTAGTGGGTGAGGGTGTTAGTGGGGAGGGTGTGTAGTGGGTGAGTGGTGTTAGTGGGGAGGGTGTGTAGTGGGTGGTGTTAGTGGGGAGGGTGTGTAGTGGGTGAGTGGTGTTAGTGGGGAGGGTGTGTAGTGGGTGGTGTTAGTGGGGAGGGTGTGTAGTGGGTGGTGTTAGTGGGGAGGGTGTGTAGTGGGTGAGTGGTGTTAGTGGGGAGGGTGTGTAGTGGGTGGTGTTAGTGGGGAGGGTGTGTAGTGGGTGGTGTTAGTGGGGAGGGTGTGTAGTGGGTGGTGTTAGTGGGGAGGGTGTGTAGTGGGTGAGGGGTGTTAGTGGGGAGGGTGTGTAGTGGGTGAGTGGTGTTAGTGGGGAGGGTGTGTAGTGGCTGATTGGTATGACTTAGCCTCCCTTTAATCTGCTCTGTTCCTATCTCTATGAGTATCTATTTAGTTCTGTCTTATTTTAATTATATTACAATTACATGCAATTAGCAGGAAACCTAATGCATCTGTTCACCTAGTAGTAAATAGGTACCAGGAGGATGACAACTCTTATTGGGTTGCATCTTGGGGAAGATCAGCAGTTCGACCTTGCGGGGACCTCCATACAAACCGCAAGTATATATAATCACAGATTTCCTGTCCCTGACAAAACAAATTAATTTAGGTCTGAGTTTTCATCCTTTACTTCTCCACTTACTTCTCATTTTCTTCCCCTCTCACTTGTCCCCTCACCTTCTTCTTGCCTTATAAAGATTCCTTTTCCATTCTTTTCTTCTTGCCCCGCTGCTGTGCCAGGCAAGTTACGGGATCACCATAGCCCGTGCTACTTGGAACTTGTTCCGAGTAGCTGAATCTATAACAACAACAACAACATTCTTGCCAGTTACAGCCCCGCTCCTGTGCCAGGTAAGTCTACTACGGGGTCACCATAGCCCGTGCTACTTGCAACTTTTTATTCCCAGTAGATGAATCTAAAACAACAACAACCACTCTTGCTACGGACTAGTCATGCCCGTGCCACCTCTTGGGTGGCTGAATATTCATTAGTCAATCAGTCAGTCTTGCTCCTTTACGGGCTATTCATGCCCGTGCCACCTTTTGGGTGGCTTAATCTTCATCAATCAGTTTGCTCCTCTCTTCTTGAGACATCAGGCCCAGAGGCACCTCAATATGTTCCACGGTCAAAGATAATTTCCCCCCCCCCTAACAACTACCACCTACGGGCTATTCATGCCCGTGCCACCTCTTATGGTGGCTTAATCTTCAACAATCAATCAATCACTCTTGTTCACTCACGACTTGACTAGGATGAAGGACGAACCAAGACGCCGTCTCTTCCATTTCACTTCGCTAATGTGGTCTGTCTATTTAAGTTTATTTTTAATCCCATTCATTAGTTGTGGAACTATCACTTCCCTTTAACCCCAAAAGTAGTCGTTATATATTAATGACATTCATATAGGACCGTCTCCTATTACAAACTTCCATAAAATATAAAAAATGTTCAGCCCGTCCTCCGAATAGACAGTACGTTTTAATACTAAATGTGATAAATACAATCCTGACTATCGGCATAGTACATAAATACACTTAATCGCCAGCATCGCACCAAAATATTGTGAATATTAGAGTTTACCTGAAAAGCTGTATAGAAACCACGACCTAACCTAACCTTGGGAGTGTAGGAGAACAGGCATGTAAATAGCATTTATTGCTTCTTAATTACAATTAGTACTTAACCTATAGCTATATTGGCATTACAATTTTATAAAACTAATAAAAGAAAACTAAAGTCTTTCAATAAATTATAAAGTAACTAAGGATATTTTCAAATTTTGTATAAAATCTCTATTGTTTAATAAAACTGAAAAAGAAATTCTTTATATTTAAACCTTTTGTATATAGAATTAAACAAGCCACTCAGACGCCGACGCCTCCTCTATCGACTACTGCTACAGTTCCACTTCTCGTGTGCGAACCCTCTCAACGTCCTAAATCAGCTGCAACTTCCATCATGCCTCAACAGGCAAGAACTAGACCCTCAAGATTCACTGCATCTACTTCTGGGTCAGCTGACTCATCAGATGAGGACGTCTCGGAGGGAACACCACCTCCTCCACTGGAACACCCCTACACAACTGAAGATTTCCGGCTGGAAGCTACCTCCAACGATAACGTCACCGTATCAACGCAAAGCAAAACCAACAAACAGACCAAGAAGCCTGGGAAGAAGAAAAACACCGACGATCTGCGCCCGAGTAAATCAAGGAATCAGTAGAACACCAACGAAAAGCTGAAAAGAACACCGCGACGAGAAGCCCTGCCTCCTACAAGACACATCTGCGAGCACCCATGAGAACTCCACTCTACCACCAAACCGCAGCATCAGCTGCAATTCTTACCCACGGTGGTTGGGCCACCGATCTTTCATCTCCCCTCTTCACCTCGTCTCCAGTTCCTCGCTCAAGATTTCCGCATCCTCGCCCCTGTCTTCAACCCCCTGCTTGCCTGCTCTAGGGTCTTGAAACCAGAAACCAGAATTAAACACGAAAACTTCAACTTAAAAATTTTGAGTGTATTAACAGAAAATTAGGAGAATGTATGGGGAGGTAAATATAACAGCACAATTAAGTGTGTATGTATGCAGACAGTCAGGAATGTACTTATTCCATTTAGTATTAAAACGTATTGTCTATTCGGAGGAAGGGTTGAAATTTTTCAATAAAACTTAAAAAAAAACAGTCCCCCCATGCATATAATACGTTTAACACGCCAACATATGCAAATGCTCAATAAACCTTTTACAAGCCAACATATACGGGAATGTTTTACATTGTTGCCAACAGCAAACGCCTCACGGCTTACATACTCCGTTATTGATATGAGTGTGACCTAAAATTATAGGAAAGTATACATTTCTCATTGACTTGAGAATGGTCCAGGACGAACCGAAACGTCGTCGTCCCTTCACTTTCTAGTGTGTGGTCTGGTCAACATACTTCAGCCACGTTATTGTGACTCATCGCCTGCATACATTTTATATAAAGAATACAAATATGAACAGAAGAAACGATCTAAGCACTTGCCATTGTACAGAAAGTATCAAATACCACACATATTGTACAAACTATATGTTGATACCATTGGTATTGTCTCCCACGCCAGAGTTCGCTACACTTTGTTACTCATTAACTCATACATGTCTGCATTTATATATATATGGGTTATAGAAGCGTACATTAATATGCATTTAGAAACGAAGCAATATGATGTTGATCTCTGATGTTTGTTGAGTTGGAGCAAACTGCTCCAAAACTGTCAATGAAGCCAATAATGGACCAGTGAATCGTCGAACAAATATGTGAAAATATTTGTGATGGCGACCTTAGTTCTACCGGCAGTTATTCGCTACAGTGAAATGAAACAGTAGCTCATTAAGCAAAATTAAATTTCAAATTGACTGTTGCATGGTTATATGAGCAATCATTTGCATGCTGAAGAGCTAAATGGAAATTTAAAGGCGGCCACCGGGATCACAGGCTGTTCACTGATGACAACCGCTGCTCCAAGCTGTGATGAACTGTGCCGGGCAGCTGCTCTCAGACACACAGCTGTGATGAACTGTGTCGGGCAGCTGCTCTCAGGCACACAGCTGTGGTGAACTGTGTCGGGCAGCTGCTCTCTGCCACATCTGTGGTGAACTGTATCGGGCAGCTGCTCTCTGCCACAGCTGTGGTGAACTGTGTTCACCACAGCTCTCTGTGCCATTCAACTCTGTCACAGACCTGTATTGGATGGCACAGAGTACAGCTGTGATGAACTGTGTCGAACGCCTCGTCTCTGTCATACATCTATGACGTACATTGTATTTGTGATGCCACCACCGAGAGTGATGTTATACACTGTTGTATTGTCAGATATAACATCAAGGAGTGTGTATCCACCAAGGAAAACACTGTACTTACCTTGATGCACAGGCGCACGACCTGCGTGCTTCCTGCTAGTGCAGAAATTCCTACCCTAGCATTTCGAACATTTTGAGGCTTTATGCAGTGACTTAAAGTTTTTTTCTTAGTCTTATGATTTTACATTTAAAATTGTGACTTCAATCTAGACCATTTCACTCACTGACGACGCTAAAATTAATTTTAAACACGATCTGCTTTGTCAGTATCACTTGGTATCGTGTGTGTTACTGACATGTTCCCACTATTCCTCCTCTCCAGGGGAGTAAGGTCCAGTTCCCTCAGTCTTTCCGCTTAGCGCAGTCTCCCCAACTTAGGAGCCAGGCTTGTTGCATAGATTTTGATAATTTCTAGTTATATTTTATGTATTTCTTTAGGTAGGGGGTTTCTTGGCGATACCATGAGTGGAGGTCACATTTATAAACCAAAAGGTTTCTCCAGTTCCTGAAGACCGCGCGAACGTTGGCTAATTTGGCAAATTAACGATTGTCTGGTTCTACGCATTGAGCAGAATTCTGCTCTTGCATGAGATGCGTGCTTGCTTGGTTCTATGCATCATGCATGATTCCACGAATGTATAAAATGCGAAATTTTCTGTTTCTTCTCAAAATGCATGATTCCACGCGCGTATGAGTTGTGTGATTATTTAGTTCTACGCATAATGCGTGCTTCCATGCATGAATGATACGAAACTATCTAGTTCTACAGATCGTAGACGATTTCACACGAGTAAGCGGGCTTAACTAGTTCTACGCATACTGCATGATTCCACACGTGTATGAAATTCATGATTATCTGGTTCTACAAGCCCCGTATACGTACTAGCGCTCCACACTGCTGAAATACAGTGTTTGTGTATGCGGAAGTATCTGTCTCGCTCTCGCCGGAAACATGATGTAAACAGGGATTGTTGCTGGTTTCATGATTTTACCTTTAACCATGGATGACGTCAGTGACCTCGCAGGTGTAAAGCCAAGAGAATTACAACAGTTTATCGGTTTAGCCAAGGATCAAATCATTAGTTGGAATCCATATATTGTAGTTTACGTTTGTACAATCAGTAACACATCATGGCTCTCCATGTGTACAATCATCATAACTCATCAAAAACCCATTATATATGCACATGCAAATGATCAGCATTAAGCTGCAATCACCGGTGTTAGGGATAGAGTGAAAACAGTAATGTTTACTCAGTATATATATACTGTATATATTTTTTTTTCTTCACACAGGTGAGTACGAGAACAGACGACTTCTGACTCCTGTTAGCAGGCTGCGAGCTTTCCCCTTCCCATAGCTCACGGTAAGTCTTACCTTACTGGCTTTCTCTACAGACGACTCACCCTCAACAGGTCAACAACCAGACACCCAATTACTGCTGGGTGAACAAAGGCGAACACTTCGAGTTTGATGAGGACAATGGCCAGAATTCATCAAGGATTTACAAGTCTACTAACGAAACTTGTACATCTTGCCTCTATTTTGGCGGCTTAGTCTGTATATATATTAAATAGTTTAATAGCTTGGAAACTTTAGAGCCCAAAGTTATTATTGATATAGACAACCTCGTTGCGCCTCGGAGCTCGTAAAATGTTTGATAAATATCAGCAAAGCCGCCATTATTGAGGAAACATGTGTCATAAAAACGTAAAGTTTTAGGAAACTGCAAAAGACTTATTGATCCATACGAGACAGTTCCTATTGATCTATAGGAGGCAGTTACTATTGATCCATGCGAGGCAGTTTCTGTAGGCCAATACGAGACATCTCCCATTGATCCATATAGGCCAGCTCCTATTGATCCATACGAGGCAACTCGCATTGATCCATACGAGGCAGTTCCAGTTGGCTTTTACATGATAGCTCCTCTTGTAGAGACCAGCCACTTGGGCTGGACGGTAGAACGACAGTCTCGCTTCATGCAGGTCGGCGTTCAATCCCCGACCATCCAAGTGGTTGGGCGCCATTCCTTCCCCCCGTCCCATCCCAAACCCTTATCCTGACCCTTCCAGTGCTATATAGTCGTAATGGCTTGGCGCTTTACCCTGATAATTCATTCATTCATTCCTCTTGTAGAGGGTCGTAAATGTCCGTTTAAGTGCATAATGAAACCTGGTTTAAATACTGTTTCATCAGTGCGGTAGTGAGCGGAGAAGATCGTGTCAGTATTGTCAACATCCTCATGTTGACGGTTGGGTCGAGTTAACCGCTCCACGGCCCATCAGATGGGGAGGGCGGGCGAGAAGCTCAGCCAGACCTGTGACACGCTTCTTTGTCAAGGGTGAAAGAGATGATCCAGATATCCACACCATATTGTCTGGGCGCTGAGACTAGGTAGTGCAGGCGATGAGTCACAATAACGTGGCTAAAGTATGTTGACCAGACCACACACTAGAAGGTGAAGGGACGACGACGTTTCGGTCCGTCCTGGACCATTCTCAAGTCGATTCTCACAATCGACTTGAGAATGGTCCAGGACGGACCGAAACGTCGTCGTCCTTTCACCTTCTAGTGTGTGGTTTGGTCAAATACTTCACCCACAAATTGTGACTCCTCGTCTGCATACTGGAGGAGTGCCACCATTTCACAGTCATCAAGTGTCTCCACTTGTTGGCACACAGTGGGAATAAATGAATCGGGTCGTTATGGGCGAATATATTTTAATAGTTGTAGTTGGAATTCATGGCTTTGCATATTTTGTTTTCCTTTTTCAATATCTGGCGTTGTGATCACTGATAGTAATCTTCCTGCCATGTTGCTGTTGCTGTCACAGCTGCTGTGACTACCGGTACCACTGCACTATTGCTAGTGCTGCTGGCTCTATATGTATGATCTACACCATTAATATTCTCCCTAAGGGGATTTGCTCCTAGTACCGTACGAATCAAAATAGGATTCGTTCAGTGTTTTTATAATCTTTGTGAATACAATAATTATGATAAGGTCGTGTATCTCTTATTTCTGTTCTCCAGTTAGTTGCTCAAGTTTCAGTTCAATGATGTAACAGACCTCCATAGAAACTTGTATGTTAGTGAGAGCTGGAAATTGGCCTGCATTTAGGTATACGTTGATTTTAAATAGAACACTGTGAGGATTAATGTATTCTGCTCCCACCTTGTATATCCAGATTCTTAATGACATCGTGTGTTCTACGCTTATCTTACGCTTTAGTAGCAAATAGTAAATGTTATTTAAGATTATTTTTGGAATATGCATTGTATGTGTAATGAATAACACAAGTGTAATATGCGTAATGTTCTTGGTTAGACAAGAACATCTTTGCTAGGATGGTAGTTAAGATGGTGTGTTGGCCAGTTGATGAAGCAGCAGAGGATGGCTCTAGCTCCATTTTCAACCCTTTCCAAAAGTGAATTAATAGGTCCTTTATTTCGAGTCTCATATTTTGTTTGTAACATATTTTAACAAACATGTTTAACATATTTTAACATATAACATATTTAACATATTTTACCATATAACGTGTTTAACATATTTTACCATATAACGTGTTTAACATATTTTAACATATAACATATTGAACAGTTTAACATATTTAACATTTTAACATATAACATATTTAACAGTTTATCATATTTAACATATTTTAACATATAACATATTTTAACATATAACATATTCAACATTTTAACATATTTAACATTTTAACATATAATATTTTAACATATAACATATTTTAACATATAACATATTTAACATATTTACCATATTTAACATATTTTAAATCATAACATTTACGTATGTTGTAAATTATCTAACAACAATATTTTCGTTGCTCATCAATCTGATAACCAAAATAATTTGAGAAGAATGTGTTACAGTGGCAGAAATAGGCATTTCAGACGGAGTTTCCTGGGCGAAATGTGTCTTCTCTGGAGCACTTGACTAGTTCCATCTAACGACCCAACAGGGAGTGCTTGCTGCCTCACGGATTATCTCCTCCTTCACTTAGATTCGCTTTTCTCCAGGCCAGAAAAGCCAATTTTCGTATTCAGACACTTTTTAAAAGTTTTAGAGTACCGTTAATTTGCCAGCAGCATGTAGTGGTCCACGGAACAATGAGGAACAATGCTCATGAGGTAGTTAGTGTGATTATGCACAAAGGCCACCAGGAGACACTGCCACCAGGAGACAGTTTCGACAAAGCATGAAACAAACCATTCTTACAGGTTATAAGTTAGTTCCCGAGGCTTATATACATCACTTCGGGACGCTATAGCACTAAGTATAAAATTGGTAGAATTAGCTAAAGAAAATCTTAACATCGGTAATAAGCGGCTGGATTCTGGTCAGATATATTTATGAGACCAATATTGTTGCCAGGACCAAACCTTACAATATTCTCCCGCAGAGTATGGCCACGCTGTTACTGTTGTTGTTGTTATTGGTGATGGGTGATGTTGTTACTGGTGTTGTTGGTGTTATTGGTGATGGGTGATGTTGTTACTGGTGATGTTGGTGTTACTGGTGATGTTGTTACACGTGTTGTTACTGGTGATATTGCTGCTGCTGCTGCTGTTTCTCCGTTGTTATTTGCAACGTTGCTGCTGTTATTTTTGTTTTGTTTTTGCTGCTGCTATTGTATCTGTTGTTGCTGCTGTTGTATATGTTGTTGTTGCTGCGTATTCTGTGTTTGTTTGCTGTTGTGTAATGGGTGTTGCTGTGAGAGTTATTACTGCTGTTGTTCCGCTCTTGGGGTAGTTTTTGCCGTGTTGATGACACTATTGAGTTATATAGATACGTGATGGATGTGGTAGAAGTGGTTGTGGTTACTGTTTCAATGGTGGCGATTGTGGTAGGAGGTTGTGGTGGAGTCAGCGGGGCCTTATGTGGTAGTGGGGGAGATAGTGACGGTGGTTGTTGTATAAGAGCGGCGGTGATAATGATGGTGATGACGATAGTGTTATGACAGTGGTGGTGGTGACGGTGATAGTGGTGTGGTGTGACAGTGGTGGTAATGGTGGTGGTGGTAGTGGTACGGCAGTAGTGATGGTGGTATGAGTTGTGGTGGTGGTAGTGATGGTGGTATGAGGGTGGTGCTGGTGGTGGTGGTGGTAGTAGTGATGGTGGTATGAGAGTGGTGGTGGTAGTGATGGTGGTATGAGAGTGGTAGTAGTGATGGTAGTAGTATGACACTGGTGTTAATGATTATATTATCCCCAGCGTTAAAACCTCTCTTCCATTCCTCAATTAATGTGAACAGTTATAGTGTTTACAAGTGACAGCAACATAATAATTATTTTTGTGTTACAAATAACCAGTTAAAACTGTAAATGCCTCGTCGACGGAGTGGCTGTGACAGGCGCCATCGGCTGCCACACCCGCCACGACACACCTCGCACACTACACCTTCACACCCCAGGGTTAGTGTAGTGAGGGAGTGTAGCTGTTGGCTTCTGATGGTATCCTCGTGTGGTCACGGGGAATTACCACTCTTTTGTGATGGTGGTGTGTGTGTGGGTGTGTGTGTGTGTGTGTGTGTGTGTGTGTGTGTGTGTGTGTGTGTGTGTGTGTGTGTGTGTGTGTGTGGTGTGTGTGTGTGTGTGTGTGTCTGCGTATTTATTTATGTATATGGTGTGCATGTACATCTGTTGTTGGTTTGTGTCATGTTTATGCTTTTCTATTTTTACACTACAGGTTGGTGTCCATACGTTGGTGAGAATGTGTGAACATAAATGTGTGTGTGTGAGCTTATGTTCACGCGCTTGTGAGCAATTAACAATCGTGTGTGTAAACACATTTCTTTTTTTGCGTGCAGGTGCAGATATATGAAATTTCATAAATTGTTCTCAAATTGGCATTTATGTACATTTATATCTTTGTTCTCGTTATTGTAACAATTACACTTCATTTTCCTTTAACCATCAAACAATCAGCACAACGGCTTTAGGAAATGTCGCAATAACAGCGCCAAGAGTTCTTGCCACCTCTGAGGGAGAGACTAACTTGTTGTGTCTGTGTTAAAGTTACCATGCGTGGGGACTGATCCCTAATAACGTCTAGTGTATTGAAATAGAAGATTATGACTAATACCTGATACATTCTACTGTGTTTAGCTGAAATGTGGACTAATTCTTAATACTTCCAGTGTATTATGATGAAGGAATAAGTGATTTCTCGAATAATTATTATATTATTAGATAAGTCCCTGCAAAATATTGTTTTTTAATTTTTACAGTTCTTAAAGGCTCATATATCCCGTGGAGTTTTGAGCGTGAAGCAAACACTAGCGCGAGAAAAATGTTGAGACACAGATGTGTGTGTTTATGTACTGGACATCGTGTAGTGATAATATGTAGGGTTCTGAAGCTGTAGCGAGCGAGGCGCTTCCCACATACACACACACACACACCACACACACACACACACACACCACACACCCACACACACACACCACACACCACACACACACACACACAATTGCCCACGCCATCTCTTGCCAGAGTAGAAGTCTCTATTGTCAACACCGAGTCTCAGAAGTTGCCTTACAAACTTCCAAATTATTATTTGAATTAAAATGCTTCTCTATGAATTACACTTCACGTTTTCATTAAACCAAATTGTGATCTCGAGTAAAGACGTTCATATTTTTACCCAGCATACTCAGTGGCCGCAATATCAGCGTTGTCTCGACGTTGATTCAGCGTTGATGACATTGATTTGGCATTGAATTGACGTTGCTCTTGGATATGTTTCCTCTGAGGTACAAGAGACGAAATCAGCGACGTACAGTCTGTCTAGATACACTGAATTACTGCTTTCTCGGTCATTTATATCCGCTTCTTTTGTCAAGATTTCTTACTGATGTCTACCAAGAAATGCTTGTCAGGACATAAAGATGCTTCCTAATACCCTCGGGATTGTCCCAACTTCCGCAGGATTTTGCACATGTTCTCAGGATCTTCTACACATTCTCGGGATCTTCCACACGTTCTTATGATCTTCCACATGTTCTCAGGATCTTCCACACGTTCTCAGGATCTTCCACACGTTTTCAGGATCTTCCACCCGTTTTCAGGATCCTCTACATGCCCTCGGAATCTTTGATGTATCCATAGAATCTTCCTCGCGACTTTGTAATCTTCCCGCGACATGGATCTTTCCGGCAACGTAAGAATCATATGGCGAAATTTGAATCTTCCCGGCGACCTTACAGTCTTCCAGGCTATCATAGAATTTCCCCAGCAACATAAGAATTTCCCCAAGTTCATCAGGAACTTCCTGGCTTTCTCAGGATTTTCTCAAAATTCTGCTCAAGATCCTTGGAATTAAATCATTTCGTATTACTTTACATAATTTTCAGATTACTTTTTGATAACAAGTGAAGGAGACGGCAACTTAGTAACATCACCCTTAATACCTGCATTCCGTTTGTGTATACGTATTAGAATCGTGATCTAAAATGTAATTGCAATTTTGCATACGTCAAAAGTCCTTTTTCATATAAATTTATAGGACAGCATAAATTTAATTTATAATATCTTCGATTCATAAACATTATGAAAATGGTATAAACGTCCGGTATATATTAAAATTCTTAATTACATTAAAACACTTCGGGTGTCTGATATCTGTCCAATATTTTATAGTTTGGGGGTAAATTCAAGCACACAACTTATATTTACAAGTTTTATAAATTTACAACTTTTATAGATTTAAAATTCGTACAGACAAAAAAAAAAGTACAAAAATAGTTGATGAAGAGAGGCCTCAGTTGCGTGTACGTCGATCGTGGGCTTATATGTGGTTTAAAATAACATATGTGGTATTATATGTGTGATTTAGTATATGTGGATTCATATTAATGCTTGATATGTATGTGCTTTAATATCGATGCGTGTAATAGTTTTGATCGCCAGTGTTCAGTAGTAGAACACTATTTTATATTATCGGCAATAAAAGGGTCGAGTTTAACTGTCATGAACATAATGATCGTAGAAACGAAGCAAATATATGCTAGGTAAAGAAACTTTGAATAATTTCGCAAGATTAAATGAAAGTGACTTTCTGGAGAATAAATAGACAAATTATTAGAACACTGTTGTACTCTGATGATGAGTTATGCTCATGAGAGGACCCGTTACTGCAGCTACCAAGACACCAGAATTATTCATCGATGAATAAGATCTAAGAATATCAGATTGATCTAAGAATCTCATCAACACCGATGATCTAAGAATATCAGATTCTTAGCGACTACAATTTTGTTACATTTCACATTTACGCATTAGTTCGGCATTTCTGGTGAATTATACAAAAGCTGTTTTGTGTTACATGAAATATTATTACAGTTAAGGTGCTCAAAATAATTAGAAAAAAGATAATATATTCTACCCTGATTTATTGTTAGCCCTAATGGCTAAGGAGACGACCGTAAGACGTATCGCTTGACAGTTTGAATGACGATCTTCCAAAATGTGTGAGCGTCCCCCCCCCCCACCTCCGTCCTCCCCCCCCACTCCGTCCTCCCCCCCACCCCCTCGACCACCGCAGCGAAGAGGTCTGTAGAATACTTGATCAGCTCTCAGAGTGCTCGCGACCACCGATCTCTCACTCTAGAATTTTCTCGATTTGTAGCTTTGGCTCTGAAGAGAAAAATGTATTTTGTTCCTAAGATGAGGTGAGGGCTGAAGATCCAGAGTTAGGTTCTAAGATGGAGTGAGATGCTGAAGATCTCAGAGTTTAGGTTCTAAGAGAGGGAGAGGTGAGATGCGAAAGCCAGAGTTGGGTCCTAAGATGGAGGTGAGATGCTGAAGATCTCAGAGTTGGGTCCTAAGATGGAGGTGAGATGCTGAAGATCTCAGAGTTGGTCCTAAGATGGAGGTGAGATGCTGAAGATCTCAGAGTTAGGTTCTAAGATGGAGGTAGATGCTGAAGATCTCAGAGTTAGGTTCTAAGATGGAGGTGAGATGCTGAAGATCTCAGAGTTGAGTCCTAAGATGGAGGTAGCAAAGATCTCCGTTCCTGGGATTTAAATAACTCTCATGTGCG
>WNGS01163002.1:12333994-12361809 GCA_020271785.1 Procambarus virginalis | reverse complement strand
GACCAAGGCTCTCACAAGGTGTGTGTGTGTGAGATAAGACCAAGGCTCTCACAAGGGATGTGTGAGACAAGACCAAGGCTCTCACAAGGTGTGTCAGACAAGACCAAGGCTCTCACAAGGGATGTGTGAGACAAGACCAAGACTCTCACAAGGTGTGTGTGTGTGTGTAGAACAGGTGTGCTAGTGTGTGTGTGTGTGTAGCGAAGGTGTAAGGTGTGTGTGTGTGTGTGTGTACTCACCTAAGTACTCACCTAGTTGTGTTGCGGGTTTGAGCTCTGGGCTCTTTGGTCCCTGCCTCTCAACCGTCAAATCAACAGGTGTACAGTTTCCTGAGCCTAATGGGCTCTATCATATCTACACTTGAAACTGTGTATGGAGTCAGCCTCCACCACATCGCTTCCTAATGCATTCCATTTGTCAACCACTCTGACACTAAAAAAGTCTTTCTAATATCTCTGTGGCTCATTTGGGCACTCAGCTTCCACCTGTGTCCCCTAGTGCGTGTGCCCCTTGTGTTAAACAGCCTGTCTTTATCAACCCTGTCGATTCCCCTGAGAATCTTGAATGTGGTGATCATGTCCCCCCTAACTCTTCTGTCTTCCAACGAAGTGAGGTTTAATTCCTGCAGTCGCTCCTCGTAGCTCATACCTCTCAGCTCGGGTACTAGTCTGGTGGCAAACCTTTGAACCTTTTCCAGTTTAGTCTTATGCTTGACTAGATAGGGACTCCATGCTGGAGCCGCATACTCCAGGATTGGTCTGACATATGTGGTATATAATGTTCTGAAAGATTCCTTACACAAGTTTCTAAAGGCCGTTCTTATGTTAGCCAACCTGGCATATGCTGCTGATGTTATCCTCTTGATATGAGCTTCAGGGGACAGGTCTGGCGTGATATCAACCCCCAGGTCTTTCTCTCTCTCTGACTCTTGAAGTATTTCATCTCCCAAATGATACCTTGTATCTGGTCTCCTGCTTCCTACCCCTATCTTCATTACATTACATTTGCTTGGGTTAAACTCTAACAGCCATTTGTTCGACCATTCCTGCAGCTTGTCCAGGTCTTCTTGAAGTCTCAAGCTGTCCTCCTCTGTCTTAATCCTTCTCATAATTTTGGCGTCGTCAGCAAACATTGAGAGGAATGAGTCTATACCCTCTGGGAGATCATTTACGTATATCAGAAACAGGATAGGTCCAAGTACAGAGCCCTGTGGGACTCCACTGGTGACTTCACGCCAGTCTGAGGTCTCACCCCTCACTGTAACTCTCTGCTTCCTATTGCTTAGGTACTCCTTATCCACTGGAGCGCCCTACCTGTTACTCCTGCCTGTTTCTCCAGCTTATGCATCAACCTTTTATGGGGTACTGTGTCAAAGGCTTTCCGACAGTCCAAAAAAATGCAGTCCGCCCACCCTTCTCTTTCTTGCTTAATTCTTGTCACCTGATCGTAGAATTCTATCAAGCCTGTAAGGCAAGATTTACCCTCCCTGAACCCATGTTGATGGGTTGTCACGAAGTCTCTTCTCTCCAGATGTGTTACTAGGTTTTTCTCACAATCTTCTCCATCACCTTGCATGGTATACAAGTTAAGGACACTGGCCTGTAGTTCAGTGCCTCTTGTCTGTCACCCTTTTTGTATATTGGTACTACATTAGCAGTCTTCCATATTTCTGGTAGGTCCCCCGTTTCCAGTGACTTACTATACACTATGGAGAGTGGTAAGCAAAGTGCTCCTGCACACTCTTTCAATACCCATGGCGAGATTCCATCCGGCCCAACAGCTTTTCTCACATCCAGCTCCAATAGGTGCTTTTTGACCTCATCTCTTGTAATTTCGAACCTATCCAAGGTCACCTGGTTTGCTGCCACCTCTCCCAGCGCCGTGATATCTCCCTGTTCTATTGTAAAGACCTCCTGGAACCTTTTGTTGAGTTCTTCACACACCTCTTTGTCATTCTCTGTGTACCTGTCCTCGCCCACCCTAAGTTTAATCACCTGTTCCTTCACTGTTGTCTTCCTCCTGATGTGACTGTGTAGTAGCTTGGTTCAGTCTTGGCTTTGTTAGCTATATCATTTTCATACCTTTTCTCAGCTGCTCTTCTCACACTGACATACTCGTTCCTGGTTCTCTGGTATCTCTCTCTACTTTCTGGTGTTCTGTTATTACGGAAGTTCCTCCATGCCCTTTTGTTCAGCTCCTTTGCTTTCATACATTCCCTATTAAACCACGGATTCTTCCTTTGCTTCTCTGTTTTTTCCTGTTGGGCTGGGACAAACCTGCTTACAGCCTCCTGACATTTTTGGTGACATAGTCCATCATGTCTTGTACGGACTTGGTTCCGAGTTCTGTGTCCCAATGTAATATCCCATAGGAATTTATTCATCTCCTCATAGTTTCCCTTTCTGTACGCCAGCCCTTTGGTTCCCAGTTCTTTTTTGGGGGTGATAATTCCTAGCTCAACCAGGTACTCAAAGCTCAATACACTATGATCACTCATTCCCAAGGGGGCTTCAACTTAACTTCCCTTATATCCGACTCATTTAGGGTAAATATCAAATCAAGCAAGGCTGGTTCATCCCCTCCTCTCATTCTTGTCGGTCCCTTGACGTGTTGACTTAGAAAGTTTCTTGTTGCCACATCCAGCAGCTTAGCTCTCCACGTGTCTGGGCCTCCGTGTGGGTCTCTGTTCCCCCAATCTATCTTCCCATGGTTGAAGTCTCCCATGATTAGAAGTCTGGATCCGTTCCTGCTAGCCACAGAAGCTGCTCTCTCTATTATATTGATGGTGGCCATGTTGTTTCTATCATATTCCTGTCTGGGTCTTCTGTCATTCGGTGGGGGGTTATATATGACTACTATTATAATTTTCTGTCCTCCAGTTGCAATGGTGCCTGATATGTAGTCCCTGAAACCTTCACAGTTCTGAATTACCATCTCTTCGAAACTCCAACCTTCTCTTAGTAGCAAAGCCACACCACTCCTCCTCTCCCTTCTCTCTCTTTCCTCACTACATAGTAGTGAGGGAAAGTGTGTGTGTGTGTGTGTGGTGTGTTGTGTGTGTGTGTGTGTGTGTGTGTGTGTGTGTGTGTGTACTCACCTAATACTCACCAATTGTGTTTGCGGGGTTTGAGCTCTGGCTCTTTGGTCCCGCCTCTCAACCGTCAATCAACAGGTGTACAGATTCCTGAGCCTATTGGGCTCTATTATATCTACACTTGAAACTGTGTATGGAGTCAGCCTCCACCACATCACTTCCTAATGCATTCCATTTGTCAACCACTCTGACACTAAAAAAGTTCTTTCTAATATCTCTGTGGCTCATTTGGGCACTCAGTTTCCACCTGTGTCCCCTTGTGCGTGTGCCCCTTGTGTTAAATAGCCTGTCTTTATCTACCCTATCTACCCTTCAGAATCTTGAATGTGGTGATCATGTCCCCCCTAACTCTTCTGTCTTCTAGCGAAGTGAGGTTTAATTCCCGTAGTCTCTCCTCGTAGCTCATACCTCTCAGCTCGGGTACTAGTCTGGTGGCAAACCTTTGAACCTTTTCCAGTTTAGTCTTATCCTTGACTAGATATGGACTCCATGCTGGGACTGCATACTCCAGGATTGGCCTGACATATGTGTTATACAAAGTTCTGAATGATTCTTTACACAAGTTTCTGAATGCCGTTCGTATGTTGGCCAGCCTGGCATATGCCGCTGATGTTATCCTCTTGATATTGGCTGCAGGAAACAGGTCTGGCGTGATATCAACTCCCAAATCTTTTTCTTTCTCTGACTCCTGAAGAATTTCCTCTCCCAGATGATACCTTGTATCTGGTCTCCTGCTCCCTACACCTATCTTCATTACATTACATTTGGTTGGGTTAAACTCTAACAACCATTTGTTCGACCATTCCTTCAGCTTGTCTAGGTCTTCTTGAAGCCTCAAACAGTCCTCTTCTGTTTTAATCCTTCTCATAATTTTGGCATCGTCCGCAAACATGGAGAGAAATGAATCGATACCCTCCGGGAGATCATTTACATATATCAGAAACAAGATAGGACCGAGTACAGAGCCCTATGGGACTCCACTGGTGACTTCACGCCAATCGGAGGTCTCACCCCTCACCGTAACTCTCTGCTTCCTATTGCTTAGGTACTCCCTTATCCACTGGAGCACCTTACCAGCTACACCTGCCTGTCTCTCCAGCTTATGTACCAGCCTCTTATGCGGTACTGTGTCAAAGGCTTTCCGACAATGCAAGAAAATTCAGTCTGCCCAGCTCTCTCTTTCTTGCTTAATCTTTGTCACCTGGTCGTAGAATTCTATTAAGCCAGTCAGGCAAGATTTACCCTCCCTGAACCCATGTTGGCGATTTGTCACGAAGTCCCTTCTCTCCAGATGTGCTACCAGGTTTTTTCTCACGATCTTCTCCATCACCTTGCATGGTATACAAGTCAAGGACACTGGCCTGTAGTTCAGTGCCTCTTGCCTGTCGCCCTTTTTGTATATTGAGACCACATTCGCCGTCTTCCATATTTCTGGTACGTCTCCCGTCTCCAGTGACCTACTATACACTATGGAGAGTGGCAAGCAAAGTGCCTCTGCACACTCTTTCAGTACCCATGGCGGGATCTCGCCATGGGTACTGTGTGTACCCGTATGTGTGTGTGTGTGTGTGTGTGTGTGTGTGTGTGTGTGTGTGTGTGTGTGTGTGTGTGTGTGTGTGTGTGTGTGTGTGTGTGTGTGACTGAGTGAAAAAGCTTTACTTTGAGAATGTAATTCAATGAATTCATAAAAACATAATATAAATTAAAAGTAATTATCCAAAACTTTCTGTTAATTACATTTTCATGAGGGTACAGATTGAGCTCAATCTGAACTCTCCTCAAAATGTAATAAAGGATAGTGCTTAAGAAATTATGTTTTAATTTTCTTATGCAGTTTCTTGTGTGATCCAAGGATAGGACTTATTTACATTGTAATTAATGTGATTAATTATCCTCCCTTGCCTTCTAAACTAATGCATTCCACTCACTCACTTACAGGAAAATATGTTTATACCTTAAAGTTGTTTGTCCGACTGTTCTAGGCCCACCTTTATTTAAACTACCAAAGTTATGTACTTTGTCAATTCTTTTATCTTGTATGTCGTGAGTATGTCTCTCGTGCGTCGCCGTTTCTCTAGTATTTTAACGTTTAACATTTTCAGCCTCTCTGTTGACTAGCGTATGTACATTATACCACTTTAATCCTGAACAAATTGAATTTGTATTAATAACTTAATATCTGTTAGCTTAACAATGAAATATTTTCTTATATTTTAATAAATCGCAAGTAAAACAGAAACAATAAATTGTTTTTATTGAATTTAAACAATTTTAAAATGACGATTCTCAGTTTTTTCACTGAAAGCCTCAATGTTGATGATGCTTTATCAAATATAATTTACTACTGAACGGGTATTATATCAGCTGTCTCGAGTATTTTGTATTTCGTACAAACAAAGGCGATGGCGTTATTTCGATCGCACATGAGAGTTATTTAAATCCCAGGAACGGAGATCTTTGCTACCTCCATCTTAGGACTCAACTCTGAGATCTTCAGCATCTCACCTCCATCTTAGAACCTAACTCTGAGATCTTCAGCATCTCACCTCCATCTTAGAACCTAACTCTGAGATCTTCAGCATCTCACCTCCATCTTAGAACCTAACTCTGAGATCTTCAGCATCTCACCTCCATCTTAGGACCCAACTCTGAGATCTTCAGCATCTCACCTCCATCTTAGGACCCAACTCTGAGATCTTCAGCATCTCACCTCCATCTTAGAACCTAACTCTGAGATCTTCAGCATCTCACCTCCATCTTAGAACCTAACTCTGAGATCTTCAGCACCTCACCTCCATCTTAGGACATAAATACATTTTTCTCTTCAGAGCCAAGCTACAAATCGAGAAAATTCTAGAGTGAGAGATCGGTGGTCGCGAGCACTCTGAGAGCTGATCAAGTATTCTACAGACCTCTTCGCTGCGGTGGGGAGGGGGGGGGAGGACGGAGTGGGGGGGGGACGCTCTCACACATTTTGGAAGATCGTCATTCAAACTGTCAAGCGATACGTCTTACGGTCGTCTCCTTAGCCATTAGGGCTAACAATAAATCAGGGTAGAATATATTATCTTTTTTTCTAATTATTTTGAGCACCTTCACTGTAATAATTATTTCATGTAACACAAAACAGCGTTTGTATAATTTCACCAGAAATGCCGAACTAATACGTAAATGTGAAATGTAATAAAGTTGTAGTCGCTAAGAATCTGATATTCTTAGATCATCGGTGTTGATGAGATTCTTAGATCAATCTGATATTCTTAGATCTTATTCATCGATGAATAATTCTGGTGTCTTGGTAGCTGCAGTAACGGGTCCTCTCATGAGCATAACTCATCATCAGAGTACAACAGTGTTCTAATAATTTCGTCTATTTATTCTCCAGAAAGTCACTTTCATTTAATCTTGCGAAATTATTCAAAGTTTCTTTTACCTAGCATATATTTGCTTCGTTTCTACGATCATTAATGTTCATGACAGTTAAACTCGACCCTTTTATTGCCGATAATATAAAATAGTGTTCTACTACTGAACACTGGCGATCAAAACTATTACACGCATCGATATTAAAGCACACACTTATATCAAGCATTAATATGAATCCACATATACTAAATCACACATATAATACCACATATGTTATTTTAAACCACATATAAGCCCACGATCGACGTACACGCAACTGAGGCCTCTCTTCATCAACTATTTTTGTACTTTCTTTTTTTGTCTGTACGAATTTTAAATCTATAAAAGTTGTAAATTTATAAAACTTGTAAATATAAGTTGTGCTTGAATTTACCCCCAAACTATAAAATATTGGACAGATATCAGACACCCGAAGTGTTTTAATGTAATCAAGAATTTTAATATATACCGGACGTTTATACCATTTTCATAATGATTATGAATCGAAGATATTTATAAATTAAATTTATGCTGTCCTATAAATTTATATGAAAAAGGACTTTTGACGTATGCAAAATTGCAATTACATTTTAGATCACGATTCTAATACGTACACAAACGGAATGCAGGTATTAAGGGTGATGTTACTAAGTTGCCGTCTCCTTCACTTGTTATCAAAAAGTAATCTGAAAATTATGTAAAGTAATACGAAATGAGTTTTAATTCCAAGGATCTTGAGCAGAATTTTGAGAAAATCCTGAGAAAGCCAGGAAGTTCCTGATGAACTTGGGGAAATTCTTATGTTGCTGGGAAAGTTCTATGATAGCCTGGAAGACTGTAAGGTCGCCGGGAAAATTCAAATTTCGCCATAATGATTCTTATATTGCCGGAAAGATTCCATGTCGCCGGGAAGATTACAAAGTCGCGGGGAAGATTCTATGGATGTATCAAAGATTCCGTGGGCATGTAGAGGATCCTGAGAACGTGTGGAAGATCCTGAGAACATGTGGAAGATCATTAGAACGTGTGGAAGATCCCGAGAATGTGTAGAAGATCCTGAGAACATGTGCAAAATCCTGCGGACGTTGGGACAATCCCAAGGGTATTAGGAAGCATCTTTATGTCCTGACAAGCATTTCCTTGGTAGACATCAGTAAGAAATCTTGACAAAGAAGCGGATAAATGACCGAGAAAGCAGTAATTCAGTGTATCTAGACAGACTGTACGTCGCTGATTTCGTCTCTTGTACGCTCAGAGGAAACATATCCAAGAGCAACGTCAATTCAATGCCAAATCAATGTCATCAACGTCGAGACAACGCTGATATTGCGGCCACTAAGTATGCTGGGTAAATATGAACGTCTTTACTCGAGAGTATCACAATTTGTTTAATGAAAACGTGAAGTGTAATTCATAGAGAAGAATTTTAATTCAAATAATAATTTGGAAGTTGTAACAGGCAACTTCTGAGACTCGGTGTTGACAAAAGAGACTTCTACTCTGGCCAAGAGATGGCGTGGGCAATTTGTGTGTGTGTGGGTGTGTGTGTGTGTGTGTGTGTGTGTGTGTGTGTGTGTGTGTGTGTGTGTGTGTGTGTGTGGGTGTGTGTGTGTGTGTGTATGTGGGAAGCGCCTCGCTCGCTACAGCTTCAGACCCTACATATTATCACTACACGATGTCCAGTACATAAACACACACATCTCTGTCTCAACATTTTTCTCGCGCTAGTGTTTGCTTCACGCTCAAAACTCCACGGGATATATGAGCATTAAGAACTGTAAAATTAAAAAACAATATTTTGCAGGGACTTATCTAATAATATAATAATTATTCGAGAAATCAATTTATTCCTTCATCATAATACACTGGAAGTTATTAAGAATTAGTCCACATTTTCAGCTAAACACAGTAGAATGTTTCAGGTATTAGTCATAATCTTCTATTTCAATACACTAGACGTTATTAGGGATCAGTCCCCACGCATGGTAACTTTAACACAGACACAACAAGTTAGTCTCTCCCTCAGAGGTGGCAAGAACTCTTGGCTCTGTTATTGCGACATTTCCTAAAGCCGTTGTGCTGATTGTTTGATGGTTAAAGGAAAATGAAGTGTAATTGTTACAATAACGAGAACATAGATATAAATGTACATAATTGCCAATTTGAGAACAATTTATGAAATTTCATATCCCTGCACCTGCACGCAAAAAAAAGAAATGTGTTTACACACACGATTGTTAATTGCTCACAAGCGCGTGAACATAAGCTCACACACACACACACACATTCATGTTCACACATTCTCACCAACGTATGGACACAAACCTGTAGTGTAAAAATAGAAAAGCATAAACATGAACAAACCAACAACAGATGTACATGCACACCCATATACATAAATACGCAGACACACACACACACACACACACACACACACACACACACACACACACACACACACACACACACACACACACACACACACACTCTCTCACACACACACACATACACCTACACACACAAATACATGCATACCAACACACACACACACACACACTCACACCTACACACACAAACACACACACACAACACACACACACACACACACACCACACACACACACACACACACACACACACACACACCCACACCATCACAAAAGAGTGGTAATTCCCCGTGACCACACGAGGATACCATCAGAAGCCAACAGCTACACTCCCTCACTACACTAACCCTGGGGTGTGAAGGTGTAGTGTGCGAGGTGTGTCGGGCCGGGTGTGGCGGCCGATGGCGCCTGTCACAGCCACTCCGTCGACGAGGCATTTACAGTTTTAACTGGTTATTTGTAACACAAAAAGAATTATTATGTTGCTGTCACTTGTAAACACTATAATTGTTCACATTAATTGAGGAATGGAAGAGAGGTTTTAACGCTGGGGATAATATAATCATTAACACCAGTGTCATACTACTACCATCACTACCACCACTCTCATACCACCATCACTACCACCACCACCCTCATACCACCATCACTACCACCACTCTCATACCACCATCACTACCACCACTCTCATACTACCATCACTACTACCACCACCCTCATACCACCATCACTACCACCACCCTCATACCACCATCACTATCACCACTCTCATACTACCATCACTACCACCACCACTCTCATACCACCATCACTACTGTCGTACCACTACCACCACCACCATTACCACCACTGTCACACCACACCACTATTACCGTCACCACCACCACTGTCATAACACTATCTTCATCACCATCATTATCACCACCGCTCTTATACAACAACCACCGTCACTATCTCCCCCACTACCACATAAGGCCCCGCTGACTCCACCACAACCTCCTACCACAATCGCCACCACTGAAACAGTAACCACAACCGCTTCTACCACATCCATCACGTATCTATATAACTCAATAGCGTCATCAACACGGCAAAAACTACCCCAAGAGCGGAACAACAGCAGTAATAACTCTCACAGCAACACCCATTACACAACAGCAAACAAACACAGAATACGCAGCAACAACAGCATATACAACAGCAGCAACAACAGATACAATAGCAGCAGCAAAAACAAAACAAAAATAACAGCAGCAACGTTGCAAATAACAACGGAGAAACAGCAGCAGCAGCAATAATATCACCAGTAACAACACGTGTAACAACATCACCAGTAACACCAACATCACCAGTAACAACATCACCCATCACCAATAACACCAACAACACCAGTAACAACATCACCCATCACCAATAACACCAACAACACCAGTAACAACATCACCCATCACCAATAACACCAACAACACCAGTAACAACATCACCCATCACCCATCACCAATAACAACAACAACAGTAACAGCGTGACCATACTCTGCGGGAGAATATTGTAAGGTTTGGTCCTGGCAACAATATTGGTCTCATAAATATATCTGACCAGAATCCAGCCGCTTATTAGCGATGTTAAGATTTTCTTTAGCTAATTATACCAATTTTATACTTATAGCGTCCTGAAGCGTTGTATATAAGCCTCGGGAACTAACTTATAACCTGTAAGAATGGTTTGTTTCATGCTTTGTCGAAACTGTCTCCTGGTGGCAGTGTCTCCTGGTGGCCTTTGTGCATAATCACACTAACTACCTCATGAGCATTGTTCCTCATTGTTTCGTGGACCACTACATGCTGCTGGCAAATTAACGGTAGTCTAAAACTTTTAAAAAGTGTCTGAATACGAAAATTGGCTTTTCTGGCCTGGAGAAAAGCGAATCTAAGTGAAGGAGGAGATAATCCGTGAGGCAGCAAGCACTCCCTGTTGGGTCGTTAGATGGAACTAGTCAAGTGCTCCAGAGAGGACACATTTCGCCCAGGAAACTCCGTCTGAAATGCCTATTTCTGCCACTGTGACACATTCTTCTCAAATTATTTTGGTTATCAGATTGATGAGCAACGAAAATATTGTTGTTAGATAATTTACAACATACGTAAATGTTATGATTTAAAATATGTTAAATATGGTAAATATGTTAAATATGTTATATGTTAAAATATGTTATATGTTAAAATATTATATGTTAAAATGTTAAATATGTTAAAATGTTAAATATGTTATATGTTAAAATATGTTATATGTTAAAATGTTAAATATGATAAACTGTTAAATATGTTATATGTTAAAATGTTAAATATGTTAAACTGTTCAATATGTTATATGTTAAAATATGTTAAACACGTTATATGGTAAAATATGTTAAACACGTTATATGGTAAAATATGTTAAATATGTTATATGTTAAAATATGTTAAACATGTTGTTAAAATATGTTACAAACAAAATATGAGACTCGAAATAAAGGACCTATTAATTCACTTTTGGAAAGGGTTGAAAATGGAGCTAGAGCCATCCTCTGGTGCTTCATCAACTGGCCAACACACCATCTTAACTACCATCCCAGCAAAGATGTTCTTGTCTAACCAAGAACATTACGCATATTACACTTGTGTTATTCATTACACATACGATACATATTCCAAAAATAATCTTAAATAACATTTACTATTTGCTACTAAAGCGTAAGATAAGCGTAGAACACACGATGTCATTAAGAATCTGGATATACAAGGTGGGAGTAGAATACATCAATCCTCACAGTGTTCTATTTAAAATCAACTTATACCTAAATGCAGCCAATTTCCAGCTCTCACTAACATACAAGTTTCTATGGAGGTCTGTTACATCATTGAACTGAAACTTGAGCAACAACTGGAGAACAGAAATAAGAGATACACGACCATTATCATAAATTATTGTATTCACAAAGATTATAAAAACACTGAACGAATCCTATTTTGATCCGTACGGTACTAGGAGCAAATCCCCTTAAGGGAGAATATTAATGGTGTAGATCATACATATAGAGCCAGCAGCACTAGCAATAGTGCAATGGTACCAGTAGTCACAGCAGCTGTGACAGCAACAGCAACACATGCAGGAAGATTACTATCAGTGATCACAACGCCAGATATTGAAAAAGGAAAACAAAATATGCAAAGCCATGAATTCCAACTACAACTATTAAAATATATTCGCCCATAAACGACCCGATTCATTATTCCCACTGTGTGCCAACAAGTGGAGACACTTGATGACTGTGAAATGGTGGCACTCCTCCAGTATGCAGACGAGGAGTCACAATATGTGGGTGAAGTATTTTGACCAAACCACACACTAGAGGTGAAAGGACGACGACGTTTCGGTCCGTCTGGACCATTCTCAAGTCGATTGTGAGAATCGACTTGAGAATGGTCCAGGACGGACGAACGTCGTCGTCCCTTCACTTCTAGTGTGTGGTCTGGTCAACATACTTTAGCCACGTTATTGTGACTCATCGCCTGCACTACTAGTCTCAGCGCCCAGACAATATGGTGTGGATAGGATCATCTCTTTCACCCTTGACAAAGAAGCGTGTCACAGGTGTGGCTGAGCTTCTGTACGCCCGCCCTCCCCATCTGATGGGCCGTGGAGCGGTTAACTCGACCCAACCGTCAACATGAGGATGGACAATACTGACACGATCTTCTCCGCTCACTACCGCACTGATGAAACAGTATTTAAACCAGGTTTCATTATGCACTTAAACGGACATTACGAACTCTACAAGAGGAATGAATGAATGAATGATCAGGGTAAAGCGCCAAGCCATTACGACTATATAGCACTTGGAAGGGGTCAGGATAAGGATTTGGGATGGGACGGGGGGAAGGAATGGCGCCCAACCACTTGGATGGTCGGGGATTGAACGCCGACCTGCATGAAGCGAGACCGTCGTTCTACCGTCCAGCCCAAGTGGCTGGTCTCTACAAGAGGAGCTATCATGTAAAGCCAACTGGAATGCCTCGTATGGTCAATGCGAGTTGCCTCGTATGGATCAATAGGAGCTGGCCTATATGGATCAATGGGAGATGTCTCGTATTGGCCTACAGAAACTGCCTCGCATGGATCAATAGTAACTGCCTCNCCTCCCTGTAGCTGTATTGAGTGATCCGTCAGTGTAGTCTGTGCGATGTTGTTTTTATTGTGTATATTGTGAATGTTTCTAGGGTGCTTAATTTAGCAGCAAGCTGAGCATGAGGGTTGTTTGTGTTAGTTTCTTTGGTGGGGGTATGCAGGGGTCAGGATGTGAAAGGTACTATCTGGGGGGAGGGGGGGAGGGGGGAGGGGGAGGGGAAAAACAGACAGAACCGGGCATTGCTGGATATCCCCTTCTAGTGTAACTACATACATACATACATATAATATATATTATATATATACATATATATATATATATATATATATATATATCCATATATATATATATATATATATATATATATCCATATATATATATATATATATATATATATATATATATATATATATATATATATATATATATATATAAATATGGGGAAAATCCACAAAGAAATGGGTAAGGAAGATGAACGTTTCGGCTGTCCAAAGCCGTTGTCAACACCAGACTGGCGTTTGGTGTTCAATAATATGGAAGGGAGTGCCACCTCTGGCTGGACGAAGGGGACCCATAGCCTCGGAGGAAATGACACATAACGCATTAGAGGGAATGTTTAGGTCCCCTCCAATTCAGTTTCTGTGTGCTTTTCTCCTACCACCCCCTTCCTTTTGTGTTTTATTGTGCTTCATTAGATTTTTAAAGGTTATAAGATGTGCAATGGTTGACACAATTAGTGTTCAAAGGTTATGGATCTCTTGGAGCTCTTCCGCTTCCGGACAGGAACCGTGAACGCAGCAGGCGTTTCCCATATAAATAAATAATTAGATCAAAGAAGAATTGGAGTGCGCAATGGTTCTATATGCACCCAATTGTTTCCATTAATTATTTGTCCAGCCAATTATATATCTTCTCAAATTTATATACTGCAGTGAAGCTCCTTAGCACTTTATTCCCCTCGCATGGAAGTCTGTCATCAAAAACTTGTTTTATTCCCAGTATTTCTTAAAGTAATGTTTTATATCAATCTGTTGTACAAGTTCTCACTTTAAATAGTGCTTCATAACCTTATTTTACATAGTGCATTATTTATACCTTTCATCAGTATTTACTCTCGTATCTCCAGATTCAACAGCTTCTAAAAGGATTGAAACTGAGTGATCTAACAAAGATGTATATAATAATCTCTTATACGCCGGACAAACTTTATAATCCTCAGTTGTACGTTTTTCAACAAAACTTTTGTACCCGTTGTATTGTCTACCGACACAAGGTGTACTGCGAAGCTCTCTCACAATGCTCACTTGATCAGTATTACTGTCTACGATAATGCTAGCTCAAGGTAAAGCTCTAGGGTGGTTCTCACTGGCTCAAGGTAAAGCTCTAGGATGGTTCTCACTAGCTCAAGGTAAAGCTCTAGGATGGTTCTCACTAGCTCAAGGTAAAGCTTTAGGTTGGTTTTCACTAGCTCAAGGTAAAGCTCTAGGATGGTTCTCACTAGCTCAAGGTAAAGCTCTAGGATGGTTCTCACTAGCTCAAGATAAAGCTCTAGGATGGTTCTCACTAGTTCAAGATAAAGCTCTAGGATGGTTCTCACTAGCTCAAGGTAAAGCTCTAGGATGGTTCTCACTAGCTCAAGATAAAGCTCTAGGATGGTTCTCACTAGCTCAAGATAAAGCTCTAGGATGGTTCTCACTAGTTCAAGATAAAGCTCTAGGATGGTTCTCACTAGCTCAAGGTAAAGCTCTAGGATGGTTCTCACTAGTTCAAGATAAAGCTCTAGGATGGTTCTCACTAGCTCAAGGTAAAGCTCTAGGATGGTTCTCACTAGCTCAAGATAAAGCTCTAGGATGGTTCTCACTAGCTCAAGATAAAGCTCTAGGATGGTTCTCACTAGCTCAAGATAAAGCTCTAGGATGGTTCTCACTAGCTCAAGATAAAGCTCAAGGATAGTTCTCACTAGCTCAAGGTAAAGCTCAAGGATGGTTCTCACTAGCTCAAGGTAAAGCTCAAGGATAATGTTTACTAGATCAAGGTAAGGCGTTATAGGATAATTATCACTAGCTCAAGGTAGGGCCCTAAGATTGTACTCACTCCAGGTAAAGATATAAGATAATACTAGTTCCATTAGAAGATCTAGGATAATACTAGCTCCAGTTTAAGTTCTAGGATAATACCAGCGCAAGGCATAACTCTAGAACAATCCAATCACCCAATTTACCCAGCAGTAATAGGAGAGATGGTTGTAAACCGATTAGCGGACCGTGTTCCAGGGAGAACTTGTAGGGAAAGGCCTACGGAAAGAAGAGATCTATGCTTGCAAACAAGAGTTAGAATTCACTCTACAACCTCAACTGGATGGGTCACACTCAATGTCCTCAAGTGGATGGGTCACACTTTATGACTTCAATAAATTTACATCCTCTATGTACCTAAGAACTTCATTATTCATGAAGATTAGTCTTATTCGAATATTATTTGCTAGAACCACATAGGTGACCCACTTTAACATGTAATATACGTTTCTGAACTTTCAATTTCTGAACCTTTTCTAGTTTCCTAATGTATTTCTTCAGGTGGGGACTCCATGATGGCGCGGCATATTCTAAGACTGGCCTCACGTAGGCAGTGTAGAGCGCCCTAAAGGCTTCCTCACTGAACGATTTATAACTTTTGACAGTGTAGAGTCCGCTGCTGTCGTTATCCTATTTATATGTGCCTCAGGAGTTAGATTAGGTGTTACGTCCACGCCCAGGTCTCTTTCTTGCGTCGTCACAGGTAGGCAGTTCCCCTTCATTGTGTACTGTCCCTTTGGTCGCCTATCACCTAGTCACATTTCCATAACTTTACATTAGCTCGTGTTGAACTCCAGTAGCCATTTCTCTGACCATCTCTGCAACCTGTTCAAGTCCTCTTGGAGGATCCTACAATCCTCATCTGTCACAACTCTTCTCATCAACTTTGCGTCATCCGCGAACATCGACATGTAGGACTCTACTCCACACACTGTCTTTGTGTGTGTGTGTGCCAATCAATCAACTGTTACTAACTACTAACTAATATTTTTTCCACACACACACCTCCAGGAAGCAGCCCGTAACAGCTGTCTAACTCCCAGGTACCTATTTACTGCTAGGTAACAGGTGCATCAGGGTGAAGGAAACTCTGCCCATTTGTCTCTGCCTAGTCCGGGAATCGAACCCGGGCCACAGGATTACGAGTTCCCACCCTCCCTTCATTACACACACACACACATGTGTGTGTGTGTGTGTGTGTGTGTGTGTGTGTGTGTGTGTGTGTGTGTGTGTGTGTGTGTGTGTGTGAAAAAACCTAGTTGTGTCACCTGTGTGTGTGGTGTGTACAACTCACCTAGTTGTACTCACCTAGTTGTGCTTGCGGGGGTTGAGCTCTGGCTCTTTGGTCCCGCCTCTCAACCGTCAATCAACAGGTGTACAGTTTCCTGAGCCTAATGGGCTCTATCATATCTACACTTGAAACTGTGTATGGAGTCAGCCTCCACCACATCGCTTCCTAATGCATTCCATTTGTCAACCACTCTGACACTAAAAAAGTTCTTTCTAATATCTCTGTGGCTCATTTGGGCACTCAGCTTCCACCTGTGTCCCCTAGTGCGTGTGCCCCTTGTGTTAAACAGCCTGTCTTTATCAACCCTGTCGATTCCCCTGAGAATCTTGAATGTGGTGATCATGTCCCCCCTAACTCTTCTGTCTTCCAACGAAGTGAGGTTTAATTCCTGCAGTCGCTCCTCGTAGCTCATACCTCTCAGCTCGGGTACTAGTCTGGTGGCAAACCTTTGAACCTTTTCCAGTTTAGTCTTATGCTTGACTAGATAGGGACTCCATGCTGGAGCCGCATACTCCAGGATTGGTCTGACATATGTGGTATATAATGTTCTGAAAGATTCCTTACACAAGTTTCTAAAGGCCGTTCTTATGTTAGCCAACCTGGCATATGCTGCTGATGTTATCCTCTTGATATGAGCTTCAGGGGACAGGTCTGGCGTGATATCAACCCCCAGGTCTTTCTCTCTCTCTGACTCTTGAAGTATTTCATCTCCCAAATGATACCTTGTATCTGGTCTCCTGCTTCCTACCCCTATCTTCATTACATTACATTTGCTTGGGTTAAACTCTAACAGCCATTTGTTCGACCATTCCTGCAGCTTGTCCAGGTCTTCTTGAAGTCTCAAGCTGTCCTCCTCTGTCTTAATCCTTCTCATAATTTTGGCGTCGTCAGCAAACATTGAGAGGAATGAGTCTATACCCTCTGGGAGATCATTTACGTATATCAGAAACAGGATAGGTCCAAGTACAGAGCCCTGTGGGACTCCACTGGTGACTTCACGCCAGTCTGAGGTCTCACCCCTCACTGTAACTCTCTGCTTCCTATTGCTTAGGTACTCCCTTATCCACTGGAGCGCCCTACCTGTTACTCCTGCCTGTTTCTCCAGCTTATGCATCAACCTTTTATGGGGTACTGTGTCAAAGGCTTTCCGACAGTCCAAAAAAATGCAGTCCGCCCACCCTTCTCTTTCTTGCTTAATTCTTGTCACCTGATCGTAGAATTCTATCAAGCCTGTAAGGCAAGATTTACCCTCCCTGAACCCATGTTGATGGGTTGTCACGAAGTCTCTTCTCTCCAGATGTGTTACTAGGTTTTTTCTCACAATCTTCTCCATCACCTTGCATGGTATACAAGTTAAGGACACTGGCCTGTAGTTCAGTGCCTCTTGTCTGTCACCCTTTTTGTATATTGGTACTACATTAGCAGTCTTCCATATTTCTGGTAGGTCCCCCGTTTCCAGTGACTTACTATACACTATGGAGAGTGGTAAGCAAAGTGCTCCTGCACACTCTTTCAATACCCATGGCGAGATTCCATCCGGCCCAACAGCTTTTCTCACATCCAGCTCCAATAGGTGCTTTTTGACCTCATCTCTTGTAATTTCGAACCTATCCAAGGTCACCTGGTTTGCTGCCACCTCTCCCAGCGCCGTGATATCTCCCTGTTCTATTGTAAAGACCTCCTGGAACCTTTTGTTGAGTTCTTCACACACCTCTTTGTCATTCTCTGTGTACCTGTCCTCGCCCACCCTAAGTTTAATCACCTGTTCCTTCACTGTTGTCTTCCTCCTGATGTGACTGTGTAGTAGCTTTGGTTCAGTCTTGGCTTTATTAGCTATATCATTTTCATACCTTTTCTCAGCTGCTCTTCTCACACTGACATACTCGTTCCTGGTTCTCTGGTATCTCTCTCTACTTTCTGGTGTTCTGTTATTACGGAAGTTCCTCCATGCCCTTTTGTTCAGCTCCTTTGCTTTCATACATTCCCTATTAAACCACGGATTCTTCCTTTGCTTCTCTGTTTTTTCCTGTTGGGCTGGGACAAACCTGCTTACAGCCTCCTGACATTTTTGGGTGACATAGTCCATCATGTCTTGTACGGACTTGGTTCCGAGTTCTGTGTCCCAATGTATATCCCATAGGAATTTATTCATCTCCTCATAGTTTCCCTTTCTGTACGCCAGCCCTTTGGTTCCCAGTTCTTTTTTGGGGGTGATAATTCCTAGCTCAACCAGGTACTCAAAGCTCAATACACTATGATCACTCATTCCCAAGGGGGCTTCCAACTTAACTTCCCTTATATCCGACTCATTTAGGGTAAATATCAAATCAAGCAAGGCTGGTTCATCCCCTCCTCTCATTCTTGTCGGTCCCTTGACGTGTTGACTTAGAAAGTTTCTTGTTGCCACATCCAGCAGCTTAGCTCTCCACGTGTCTGGGCCTCCGTGTGGGTCTCTGTTCCCCCAATCTATCTTCCCATGGTTGAAGTCTCCCATGATTAGAAGTCTGGATCCGTTCCTGCTAGCCACAGAAGCTGCTCTCTCTATTATATTGATGGTGGCCATGTTGTTTCTATCATATTCCTGTCTGGGTCTTCTGTCATTGGTGGGGGGTTATATATGACTACTATTATAATTTTCTGTCCTCCAGTTGCAATGGTGCCTGATATGTAGTCCCTGAAACCTTCACAGTTCTGAATTACCATCTCTTCGAAACTCCAACCTTCTCTTAGTAGCAAAGCCACACCACCTCCTCCTCTCCCTTCTCTCTCTTTCCTCACTACATAGTAGTGTGGAAAGTGTGTGTGTGTGTGTGTGTGTGTGTGTGTGTGTGTGTGGTGTTGTGTGTGTGTGTGTGTGTTANTGCTTTCTACCCTGAAACGATTTCATCGATCAGAGCTGTCTATGCATACACTAAAGTTACTTATCCTGCTCCTAGGTCTCTCATAAATTTTGCATGGCAATAGGGGTCTCTAATTGGTGCTCATCTTGCTAATTCATTCACGAAATCACTAGAAGTGAGATCAATACCCGGTATCATCACTACACCTGAGTAGTGACTTCTTTCTGTGATAAATGTATTGACCATCAAACCGTTTCGATTTAGTAATTATAGGAACTAAATGAAACTGAATCTACTATGAAGTTCCCTTGAAAGATAGAAAGTGAAGATTCCGTTTACCAGACACACAAGCAACAACAGATGAAGACACACTCAGGTTCAAAGTCAATAGGAAACCGATCTACCTAAACCACATTAGACATTAACACTCAGTAGGATAACAGGTTGATACCAGGCACCGTCCACATCCATTTATACAGCACTCTGAAGGGATCTTCCTCCATATTCCTGGAGAATAACCGGACGTATGGCATATACAGCTGACATTATTGTGTTGACGTATACCTCTAGTGTTAGATCTTTAATTATGTCTACTCTGAAGTCTTTCTAAGTTTCAGATATTAGAAGCGACCTTCCCCTCATACTGCACTGTATTTAAGTGCAGTTGCAATGTATTTAAGTTGCTCCACTTCCTATCCTCATAACCTTGCATTTGTCAGAGTTAAAGACCAGTAACCATTTCTCAGACCACCTCTGGAGATTGTTTAGTTCTTCTTCTAATGAAATGCAGTCGTCCTCAATTCTGTTTCGCCTCATTAGTTAAGCATCATCAACAAACATGGATAAGAATAAGCTTGCTTGCTCTGTTAGATCGTTTACATAGGAACAGGATGGGCCCTAGTACCGACCCTTGAGGTATTTCACTCGTTACCTATGTCAGTTCTGATAGCTCTTACTTTGACCCTGTGCTTTCTACCAGAAACGCACTCCTTAACCAACTTTAGTACTCTTCCTAATCTTCAATAGTAAAAAACGAACTTCCTTATTCTTTGTGTGGCCTCCTTTTTGTGTACCCTGATCACCTGTTCATTTGCCGACATCTTCCTCATGTGGCTGTATAGTAGTGTAGGCTGATCCTTGGCCTTGGATGCTATGTCGTTTTCATACTGTTACTCTCCGAATTCCTGTGTATTCATTCTTCTCTCTTGCATATATGTTATGGGTATATTCTGTTCTGTGCTCTCTGTATTTCTTCCACGTTCCTTTATTTCTCCTCTTTGCCTGTAAGTATTGTCTGTTAAACGTTGATAATTTTTTTTTTATCTTGGCTTCTTTATTCCTTAGGGACGGTATAAATCTTGTTCAACTTCTTTGCACTGACCAGTTGTAAAGTCCACTATGTCTTGTGTTGCTTTTCTATTAGTTCTATTTCTTATAGTATTCTATCTTTAAGAATTCTCTGACCTGGAACTCACCTGTATGGAAAGCTAGTTCCCACTGCATTTGTTTCTGCCTCTTGCCATATCTTTCACAACTACAAAATCGAAGACTAATACACAATGGTCACCTGCCCCATTGGCATTTCATGATCACTGACCGTTTCACTCTTTATGAAAATCTTGCTGGTTGGTCTCATCCTCTTCGTGTTTTCTCCTTGACATTCTGTATTAGGAAGTTTCTTGCTGCAACTTCTACCATGTTTGATCTCCATGTTTCTGGTCCTCCCCCCCTTTTGCATTCATTGATTCCCAGTCAATTTGCCCGTGATTGAAGTCTCCCATTTAAAATAGCTTTGCTCTCAATCTGCATTCATAATTCCGCCTCATTTTGTGTGATATTTATACAAGCTCTGTTTGCATTCTTGTATTCTCGTTTTGGTCTTCTATGATTCTCTGGGGCTTGTAAATTACAGCAACAATCACTATTTTTCCTTCCACAGAACTTATTCCTGCAACCCAGTCTGCAGGGATTTTCCTCTAAATTGATGGCTCTTCAAATCTATTGTCTCGTTTAATCAGCAGTGCCACTACCTCTCTCTCTTTCTCTTCTTTCCTTATATCTTTTTGTTATCTAGTATTGTCTACGGAATATTGCATTTTGTGATCAAATCAGTTAATTCAGTTTCAACTATTGCTATTACATCGGTGCAAATGTATACAAGTGTGTGTGCGTGCAAAATTCTTTACAAATATTAAAACAAATATTAAAACGTCCACACATAAAACATGAAGACGAACTAAATTAGCAATTTTTTTTTTTTACGTGGAGAAAAAATAAGAGCATACGATCAATTAAAACATTGTGTCGGGGTGATAACAACAGTTATAAATATGAAGATTGCAGTCATTAACAAACACAGCTGTGCAACTCAAAATTAATGAAGTATATTATCAAAATTTCTTAACTGAATCTCAAGAAAAAAAACTATTCGTGTAATGACCTCTATCGGTGTTTTTTATGGAGAAATTTTCGGGGCGGGCAATCAGAGAATGAGAAATGAATATGTTGTTGAATTTCAAGTATAATTTTTTTTCATGAAATAAATTGTGAATAGATAAATATATTTGAGAATTCCATTACATAAATAATAGATACTTTAATTTACTCAGGAGTACAGATGTACTCATTAACGTGACATTGTACATGACATCAACAGCACAGATGTACTCATTAACGTGACATTGTACATGACATCAACAGCACAGATGTACTCATTAACGTGACATTATACATGACATCAACAGCACAGATGTACTCATTTATGTGACATTGTACATGACATCAACAGCACAGATGTACTCATTAACGTGACATTGTACATGACATCAACAGCACAGATGTACTCATTTATGTGACATTGTACATGACATCAACAGCACAGATGTACTCATTTATGTAACAATGTACATGACATCAACAACACAGATGTACTCATTTATGTGACATTGTACATGACATCAACAGCACAGATGTACTCATTTATGTAACATTGTACATGACATCAACAGCACAGATGTACTCATTTATGTGACATTGTACATGACATCAACAGCACAGATGTACTCATTTATGTAACATTGTACAAGACATCAACAGCACAGATGTACTCATTTATGTGACATTGTACATGACATCAACAGCACAGATGTACTCATTTATGTAACATTGTACATGACATCAACAGCACAGATGTACTCATTTATGTGACATTGTACATGACATCAACAGCACAGATGTACTCATTTATGTAGCATTGTACAAGACATAATACTTGCACCAATCACGGACTGTGAACAGGTAAACAAAACCTGGGAATAACATTTGAACAACAAAACAAGTTCATGGAGGAAGTATAGTCTACAAGTTAGTAAAGTCCATTGGGTTGTAAAGTTTACAAGATGGTAAAGTCACCAGAAGAACAACCTGTCCAAGTAGAAATATCCCAATTAAAGCTTATTCTACTACCTTGCGAACTTCACTTCCTTGTGAGCTTTACTTCTATGTTATTAATAAAGCCTAGAATTTTACCAATCCGTGAATATAACTTCCGCACTTGACTTTACTACCCTGTGTATTGTACAGTAGACTTTAGTAGTCTGTGATTACTACTCCGTGAGTCTTACTTTCAGTGGACATTACTATTTTAGTGATGACGTCTGAGGCAGTTGAGTCCAAGGAGAAATAAAGTCTATTGGAAGTAAAGTCCACGGAGAAGTAAAGTCCACAGGGACTTTACCATGGAGGTAGTTAAGACCACGAGGTGGTAAAGCACTGTTAGTTCACATATAACACTAAAATGTCGGCAAACCTTTCGGTAGAGCTTAGAGCCAGGCTTAAGTTAAACTTGAGTATTTCAGAGAGATCAGGAAGTACATGAACTCCTTCACCTAACTTAGGGATAAAAAAAAAGTTTGAACATAAGAGCATAGAAATGAAGATAATTACAGAAGCAGACGAGTCGTTACAATAACGTGGCTGAAGTATGTTGACCAAACCACACACTAGAAGGTGAAGGGACGGCGACGTTTCGGTCCGTCCTGGAGCACTTTCAAGTCGATTGTGCTAAGTTGATTGTTCACAGTCGACTTGAAAATGGTCCAGGATGGACCATTTTCTAGTGTGTGGTTTGGTTAACATAATTACATAAGGCCAATTGGTCCATATGTGGCAGATTTTATTTATATTCCCCCCCCCAAAAAAAAATCACATGTCTAACCTACGCTTGAAACACTCCAATGAGCCCCACGTCTATTATGTTACCTGGTTTACTCTCTGACCTCTAGGAGTTATTTGGTACTTGCCACTGCAACGACTGCACTTTCATTTTGTCCTGCAATGCACTTGGAACAGTGCAATGTCTATTGTGTTCACATTACGCATTTCATCTCATCTACCATTACACTTGCAGGGGCCACTGGTGTACAGTATGTGCCATCCAGCACATATTGCACACATACTCATTAGTAACTGGAGCTCTGTGACAAAGATATGTGTAAATTTTTAATTGTCTGTGTTTTTGTTGTTGTTGTTTTTTGCAGGGATACTCCTGCGCTTACCCTAAGCCTCTCGCTTACTCGTTTACTTACTCTAATTTTTACTCGTTTCTCATTTAATCTTAGGTGGTGTATGAGTATTGATGACTCGTATGTACGCTTTTGTAAGATTATGCCCAATGTGTTTAACAACTTCTTGTGCTCTACTGAATCTTAGTTGAAATCTTATTGGGTTTGTAACTGTGCACTGTGTTAGATAATGTTCCAGTGGTCTGTCGGGCATTTCTCCACAGTGCTGACATTTTCTCTTGTCTTCTGGAAACTGGAGATCTATTTCCCATGCACATGGGTATTCAAGCCTGATGCGATGGAAGTGTACTTCTGTTGTTCTACTGCTCCCTTTCACCAAAATATTTGGTTCATAGTTGGTTCAATTCTCGTACCAACCCACAAATCCTGGTGTTGCAGCTACTGTGCTGTGGTCACTGTACAGTGGGTGAGTACAATGATCACTGTACAATGACTGGATGTCACTGTAATGTCTCAACTGGAAGTCTCCCCAGCGAGACTTATGTTACAGAACACTACCTTCATGACTGACATTGTTATCCGCGGACAGGTGCCCTTAGCCTTCTAGTAATGCCGGTGCCAGCTGGCGTATGGCATCGTAGTCATCCTCTCTCCCCCACCCCAGCTCCGACGGGAAAGCGGCCAGACCTCTGGCTTTTAAAACTAAATAATGTACATCGCCACAGAGAGCCAGCACCTGCTGCTCGTTCGCATGTGAGTGAATCGCAGGGCGCAGACAGCTGTCAGATCATCCCCCTTCAGGGTGGAGGCTGTCACGAGCAGAAGTTCCTTCCCCTTTCTCCAGCCACTGAAGACCCCTCAGGGACTCTCCACCCAAGGGAGTGAGGAACCCGTAGCGTCGCAGGCATTTAAATGACCTGAACAATAGCGACATCAAAACCCAACAAATAGAGGGGAAACTACACGAGAAACGGCATCATGTTTTAGATATGACTATCAAAGAACTTCGTCGTGAGTATGGGACAGAGATGTATACAGTGAACGTACACCTCCAGTACACTGTAAGTTTCTGGTGAGAAACGTGTTGACGGTTTAGCATGTCTCGCTGCATAGTGAGGACTGACGGTAGTGGAAATGGCGATGTCCCCCCCCCCAACCCCTTTCACTTTCCGGGTTAATCAGTAGCTCACGTCCAGCCGGTTTGTGTGATGTGTCAGAGCGAGGAACACCTGAATGTCAACAATTGTCTAAAACAGCATTCCTCAAAAGCCTGATAACAAACTATTAAGGTTTCATTGAAAATTCAGGAGGAAAGTAAACAGAAGAGAAACAGTGTTTTACAGCTGCCTAGCAGACAGCTGTATCTAAGAGCACTGAATGATACCTCCTCTAAAAAAAAAACTTTGGACAATAAGAATCCATTAACGTTCTTTGTTGATACATTTAAATATTAAATAGGATCCTTCAGAAAACTCCCCAAAAATACCCGATCTCAGGGGCCCCTCAGTTGGAACATTGCGTCACTCAGAAAAACTTTCTGATCTCCATCACAAAGCGACAATCGAGACCATTGATGTTTTTTTTCTTTCAAGAATGCTGCAACATTTTCTGTTTTGTTAATCCACTTTATTCAATTAATATATATAAAGTCACCAGAAACACGAGTATTTTAGATCAATAGTGCCAAGAATCACAAAATATTTCCCCAGATATGGTTTTTTATACATGCCACCATATATGTAAACTGCATATAAAAATCATATCATTTAGCTATCATTTTCATATAATTCTCTGCAAATAGTTTATGTGGCCCAGTTTTATTCCTCTGGCATAACATTTTATGTTTCCTCTGACATATTGTTACTCCTCCACGTTGAATCTATCACTTTGAGAACATTTGCAGCTGTTTCATATTACATATCTTAGTACGGGAGCCAGATGTGCAGCAGGCTTCTAGATTGTTAATTGTTCTTTTACGTGATATAACTGATATGAATTTCTTGCCAGTAACAACAATTAGAGAATTAATTTAATGTAAAACGCGAAAATTGTCGGGAGAAAGTCTTTTCTTATTTCACCTCCTGGCGTGTGAATGTGTGTGTGTACTCACCTAGTTGTACTCACCTAGTAATGCTTGCGGGGGTTGAGCTTTGGCTCTTTGGTCCCGCCTCTCAACCGTCAAACTACTGGTGTACAGATTCCTGAGCTTCTCAACCTCCACCATATCAACATTTGAAACTGTGTATGAGTCAGCCTCCACCACATCACTTCCTAGAAAATTTTGAATTCTTCCTAGAAGAAATGTGCGTGAATTGGTGTAAGTGTACTCACCTAGTTGTGCTTGCGGGGGTTGAGCTCTGGCTCTTTGGTTCCGCCTCTCAACCGTCAATCAACCGATGTACAGATTCCTGAGCCTACTGGGCTCTATCATATCTACATTTTATACTGTGTATGGAGTCAGCCTCCACCACATCACTGCCTAATGCATTCCACTTGTTTACTACTCTGACACTGAAAAAGTTCTTTTTAATGTCCCTGTGGCTCATTTGGGTACACAGTCTCCACCTGTGTCCCCTTGTTCGCGTCCCACCCGTGTTAAAATGTTTAGTGTGTATTCACCTATATATATTCACCTAGTTGTGTTTGCGGGGGTTGAGATTTGCTCTTTCGGCCCGCCTCTCAATTGTCAATCAACTGTTTACTAACTACTTTTTTTTCCACACCACACACACGCACACAATCCAGGAAGCAGCCCGTGACAACTGACCAACTCCCAGGTACCTATTTACTGCTAAGTAACAGGGGCATTCAGGGTGAAAGAAACTTTGCCCATTTGTTTCTGCCTGGTGCGGGAATCGAAGCCGCGCCACAGAATTACGAGTTCTGCGCACTATCCACCAGGCTACCAGGCCCCACACCAATTGGTGTGTGAGCGCGCGCGCGCGTGTGTGTACTCACCTAGTTGTGCTTGCGGGGGTTGAGCTCTGGCTCTTTGGTCCCGCCTCTCAACCGTCAATCAACAGGTGTACAGTTTCCTGAGCCTATTGGGCTGTATCATATCTACACTTGAAACTGTGTATGGAGTCAGCCTCCACCACATCGCTTCCTAATGCATTCCATTTGTCAAGCACTCTGACACTAAAAATGTTCTTTCTAATATCTCTGGCTCATTTGGGCACTCAGTTTCCACCTGTGTCCCCTAGTGCGTGTGCCCCTTGTGTTAAACAGCCTGTCTTTATCAACCCTGTCGATTCCCCTGAGAATCTTGAATGTGGTGATCATGTCCCCCCTAACTCTTCTGTCTTCCAACGAAGAGAGGTTTAATTCCCGTAGTCTCTCCTCGTAGCTCATACCTCTCAGCTCGGGTACTAGTCTGGTGGCAAACCTTTGAACCTTTTCCAGTTTAGTCTTATGCTTGACTAGATATGGACTCCATGCTGGAGCCGCATACTCCAGGATTGGTCTGACATATGTGGTATATAATGTTCTGAAAGATTCCTTACACAAGTTTCTAAAGGCCGTTCTTATGTTAGCCAACCTGACATATGCTGCTGATGTTATCCTCTTGATATGAGCTTCAGGGGACAGGTCTGGCGTGATATCAACCCCCAGGTCTTTCTCTCTCTCTGACTCTTGAAGTATTTCATCTCCCAAATGGTACCTTGTATCTGGTCTCCTGCTTCCTACCCCTATCTTCATTACATTACATTTGCTTGGGTTAAACTCTAACAGCCATTTGTTCCTGCAGCTTGTGTGTGTGTGTGTGTGTGTGTGTGTGTGTGTGTGTGTGTGTGTGTGTGTGTGTGTGTGTGTGTGTGTGGTGTGTGTGTGTGGTGTCTGTGTGTGTGAGTGTGTGTGCGCGTGCACGCGCGTGTGTGTGTTTATTAAGCTAAAACCTTATGTTGACATTGCATCTAAACTTTTCTACTGAAAGAAAAATTTTAATTTGCCATTGGGTTGGAGGTACTTTCCTACAGTAAACTCTGAGAGAGAGAGAGAGAGAGATAGAGAGAGAGAGAGAGAGAGAGAGAGAGA
>WNGS01163002.1:12320708-12332994 GCA_020271785.1 Procambarus virginalis | reverse complement strand
GAGTACGGGTTGTTCGCACTGTTTATTACGGGAGAAGAGAGGCATGTCAATCCGGATTCGCTGCACAGTATTCATTCCACTTGTCGTATTAGTGGTATGAGAGGGGGGGGGATGGCATAGCGTTCGTGATCAATATCTCCTCGAGAGCCCCTCTTAACACAGATGTGTGTGAGTAGTTCATCTTGAGACTAATTGTCAGTGTCTAAATCAGTGTTATTAAGTAGATATATCTGGCACTTTTAGACGTTGCTCATACCAACATAGAAGGGGTCATTTGGCCTTGTAAACCATAGAAAGGTTATTTTGGTTACCTCAATAACTTGTTGATCAAACTGTAAGTATACTTTAGTAGTCGCTCACTGTTCGGCGGCTTGTAGTGTATACACAGTGAGACATGAGGTATTTACGTATTTACCAGTATAATACTGTTAGGCGAAAACAATGAAAATTCCGAAATCAAAATATTGAGTTATAAGAGACAATATTATATGCAAATATTTATTTTCATTTGTAAAGCATCTTAAGTTAAATCAGACCTTTTATTTTTATTGAAATATTTACATTTATTTTATTGAAATATTTACATTTATTTTTATTTAAATATTGACATTTATTTGTATTTAAATATTGACATTTATTTGTATTTAAATATTACATTTATTTTTATATAAATATTTACATTTCTTATATAAATTGTTGCATTTATTTTTATAAAATAAGTTTACATCAGCGAAAACTGCAGCGTACCAACAATCATCTTTCTCAATCTTACTCACTGAGTCAAAAGTACTCACCTCTGGGTGGGGCGGCGTGGGCCTCTCCACAGCTAGGAGCCAGCAGAGCCAGAATGATTGAAATTCCCAGCACACCCCGAGCCAGCGTAGCACGACACATTGCTCCTGGCACCCACTGGCACCCACCTAGATGGCACCCACCTCGATGGCACCCACCTCGATGGCACCCACCTCGATGGCACCCTTCTCTACTCGTGTCCTAATGTTCTCTCACTCCACACTGTGTGTTTTCCTGCGCACTTAGAATATATATATATATATTTTTCCTCACTGATGTTCAAATGGTTGTCTCTCGAGGTCTGTTTTGACGTTTTTCTTATTATTGGTAATTCACTCACAAAGTATCTTCATTCATTTATTAACGGAAGTTCTGTTTATTCATCAAATAATTAAAAATTTTCTCATCCTACTTGTGACGTGGTGTTATTATGTCTCTTAAACTGTCAAGAAACATGTCTTTGGTCATGAGAATATTTCGGTAATTTAGTCTATGAAAGATATACTGTTTTTATATTTGTTGTATTTGTTTTAACGTTGATTGAATTCTTGTTCACTATAAACCGTGATTTAAATATTTTCTTGTTGCGTTTCTTTTTTTCAGTATGATAAATTCCTTTTATTTTTTCTAATTTATACATAACTAATTTAACTGTTAAAATTAACTGTTAGGGATATTTGTTTATGATAAACATTCAGAAGGATGTGAGTCCAATACATGTTTACTAGTAAGGTATGTTTCTGGGAAAGAATCTTCATTATATCTATATATATATAAATATATATATATGTACACATGTGCACAAAGTAATGAAGTAGACAAGTCTTCGAGTATATAATCTTACGTTGGAAAATTCTAATATACGCTGTCTTTAGCACCTGCTTACAGAATAATGCACTTAGTTAGAAATAAAATATTATATAGCTTTGTAAGTCTTGTCAATAAATATAATATAACTATCACGCTTGCTCCTGGTTCATATTGAGCTCGTAACAGATAAGATTGATCATCATTGATTGTTCAAACAACAATCATCTGTCCTTGAAAATATGTACATTACACTTTTTGATTGTCATTACATGCCTGAAGTGTTTCCAGCGACTCCGTAAAGATTTTCTGTGTCCTATTTTTGGTTAATATTGATTTTTTCAGGCGCGTACCGATTGCAAAGTCAAGGTCAACATTACGATGGGGCGTGTGTGATCGCAAGCCGTCGGTTTATTAGCGAAGTTCCACGGAAAATTTGGGTCGTTTTAGGAGATCCATTCACCTGAGCAACTTGTGTTCTTACTGCGATTTTCCATCATTATAAGACTCCTCTCCGTCGCTGTCTATTATAATCCATTTTATTAGCAACTTTATTTCGTAAGGCATAGTCCTGGGATATAGTTTTAACAAATCTACACACACAAACAGCAGTTTAAGATAACAAGAAAATACAACATATCGCTGGTATGGTGATAGCTTTTGGTAAAGAAGTTTGGCATGACCTGTCACTGTGAGTAAAAAGCACACACAGCTGTCCAGTCGTGGGTGACGATGGGGTCATCCAACTCCAGGTACCAGACCCTGGAAGCCAGCTCGTGTCTGGGTTGGGAGTGACTCCGTCGGTGGTGGTGTCGCGAGCACCGCCAGCACTGCACTGACTCGACCCGTCGACTGGTGTGGTCTCTCCTCTGCTACTCGTGCCGCCAGGCTCCACACTGCGCATGCGCCCTACCAGCCTGACTCGACGGTACACTGTGGTACGGCTAATGACCCATTGGAAGCTATCAGGATGCCGGATTTGTACTATCAACGACACTGCGGTGTTCGCAGTATCAGAGAAATCAAATCATTGGATCTAACGGTTTCACTGATAGCAAAAGAAAATTTTACTGAATGTGATTTTTGTCTTGAGTCTTGGTATTAGTTGTACAAAGCTGCATGACAATTATCCTAATACCCACGGTACTCTGCTCTGAAAATTAATCCTGGAATACCATGGGATATTTTTTTTTCTCTTCAGCCAGTCTGACCTCGTAAACATTAGCCAAGTGCTCGTTAATCCAGCGACAACCAACGCGTCCTCACGTTACTCTCGTTTAACCTCCTACCAACCACACAGACACATCCATTAATTTGACTCTACTGTGTATTCGAAATCGGGATTTTTTTTCAGATAAAAATTAATTTTATTATAAATGAGAATTTGATCTATAGTTAGGTCTATATTTGGTTAAGTTAAGCGTTCAGGTTCTGTTGGCAATTATTTGTATTTGTAGAAAGCCGTGTGAAGCATTTGCTGCAACCTGTTCTCAGGCCAGGCTCGTTAAAGCTGTGGCCGCACACCGAGACGCATTCACAAACTTTCCCGTATTGTGTATTTAAAAAACGTTTGTTCTCATTTACACAATAATATTATTTTATATTAAAGCTTTGTGTATAGTTAAGTGTAAATTAGATTAGGTTTGGTATTTAGGTTCTGTTGGCGATTATTTGTATTTGAAGCACGTGGATGGAGCATTTACAACGTTTCGATTCGAACAGAGGCCGTCAGCGAAGCACTGTTCGAACGTCATCAGTTGCGAGTCGTGTGTAAAGTGCTTTTCATTCATAAACAACTGCATAAACGCCATAAACAACTGCATAAACGCCATAAACAACTGCATAAACGCCATAAACAACTGCATGAACGTCATAAACAACTGCATGAACGTCATAAACAACTACATAAACGCCATAAACAACTGCATGAACGCCATAAACAACTGCATAAACGTCATAAACAACTGCATAAACGTCATAAACAACTGCATGAACGCCATAAACAACTGCATAAACGCCATAAACTACTGCATAAACGTCATAAACAACTGCATGAACGCCATAAACAACTGCATAAACGTCATAAACAACTGCATAAACGCCATAAACAACTGCATAAACGCCATAAACAACTGCATAAACGCCATAAACTACTGCATAAACGTCATAAACAACTGCATAAACGTCATAAACAACTGCATAAACGAAATAAACAACTACATAAACGCCATAAACAACTGCATAAACGTCATAAACAACTGCATGAACGCCATAAACAACTGCATAAACGGGCATTTGGTTATTGTTTATGAGGACAGACTGCTGCAACTATGTTCAAATTCCTCTTGAACAGCGCTTTACTCCCTTACGCTGCTCTAATAGCACCTCTCTAAAGGCTTCACCTACGGTCTTCAAAAACAAATATTTGCCAACAGAACCTAATCACCTAACCTAACCTCAGCCTAACTACACAAAATTATTATATAATATACGTTGATAATAATTTCCTGTCGAAAAATACCGTTATTGGTCACACAGAACGTTCAATGTGCTTAATGGGTCGTTGTGGTCGACCACAGCTTGGACGAGCAGAGTCTGAGGATGGGTTGAGGGACAACCACAGCTTGGACAGGTTAATTGCTTTTAGCATAATACGATCCGCTCAATTAATAAGGAATCTCACGTTATGAGTAAAATATTCCTCCTACTAATCTACTTTTGCATTAGCAACAGCTATAAAAAAATTCCGGTGAGGCGTGATTTTTTCCCGCTCTTTCATGACGAGGACTTTGTACCTCCACAGGAATCCTTAAACTGTTGATGACTGAACCTAAACATAATCCTATTCTCTAACTCGATCCGCTCCTAACTTATTATAAACTCCACATTAACTAATTCTCCATTAACGTTGAGCTGTTTATAACCTTATTCCACTACAGGCATTTTTCGTCCTTGTCTCTTTGTAAATGCATTATTTTGTCTCTTTGTAAATGCATATTTTTGAAACAAATAAATGATACATAACTAGTCGTCTGTAGTCTGTCCTCACACTTAATGCACTGCAGTTTGACGCTATTGACCCAGCCAATTCTCTCGCCACAGCGTACAAAACTGAACGTACTAACATAACCAGAAACGTGCGAACCCAAGCCACCCACCTGGCCAACCAATGGATAGAAAACGTGGATTTTCGTGAACCGCTACTTTTTCATAGTACGTTGATTATCATAACCTACAATAGCGTCGTATTAGTTAAGGTGACGGGTTGACTGACCACAACGTCAAAATTGTGCTGCGTTAGTGAGTTTAAATGCATTATTGACGCTTTCTCGGACTAGTGGTCATAAGAGCACAAGATAACACACATTACGTAGGATAGACATTAGAATCCACCCACAGGATAGAATCCACCCCACAGACATATACATAAATATGGGTAGATTCTGCCTCGTATGGGCCAATAGCAGCTGCCTCGCATGGACCAATAGGAGCTGCCTCATATGGTCCAATAGAAGCTGCGTTGTGGACTAATAGGAGCTGCTCGTATGGACCAATAAGAGCTGCCTCGTATGGACTAATAGAAGCTGCCTAGTATGAGCCAGTAGGAGCTGCCTCGTATGGACCAATAGGACTGCTTTGTATGGACCAATAAGAGCTGCCTCGTATGGACCAATAGGAGCTGCTTCGTATGGGCCAATAGGAGCTGTCTCGTATGGACCAATATGAGCTGCTTCGTATGGACCAATAGGAGCTGTCTCGTATGGACCAATATGAGCTGCTTCGTATGGACCAATAGGAGCTGTCTCGTATGGACCAATATGAGCTGCTTCGTATGGGCCAATAGGAGCTGTCTCGTATGGACCAATAGGAGCTCTGCAGTTTCCGTCATTCTTACATTCTTATGTATATATATGATCCCGATTCTTACTGGGAGTCTCTATTGCTAGTCCTTTCAAACAAATTCAATCAAAAGTCCTGTTCAGAACCTGTCGTTGTGATAGGTGATCAGAATCTGATTTATGCGGGGCTCGAATAAACAGAATTGTGTTTCATGGTCTGCATTGGCATTTATATTAAAAAAATGACATGAAAACTAAACTGAAGATCAAATTGCTGCAGCCTGTATTTTGTATTTCATGATGTTATTCTTGAATTTTAATTATCTGATGCGCAAAAAAAACTATCGGTATCATGCGAGTAACTGAATCATTAACATCATTTGATGTATATTCAAAATTAAGGCAGAGAATATTTTTTCTCTAAAATCATTTTGATGTAATTCATGTTAAGTGTTATGTTGTCGGCCTAGTGACCTCTATCTCGTTACGTCTCGCCGGTGAGGGTCAAACTGTATTATTTATACATCGTCAATTGTAAATATTTAGCTGCATAGATAATATTCGAACAGATAGTGACCGTGTTGACCAAACCACACACTAGAAGGTGAAGGGACGACGACGTTTCGGTCCGTCCTGGACCATTTTCAAGTCGATTGTGATCGGGGTTGGACTAGAGTTTGTTGAATCTATACATAGTTGGTATACATAGGTATACATAGTATACATATATACATAGTATACACGGTATACAGAGTTGGATTATAGTAATGAGGTGACCGTTGTGTCACCTCATTACTATACTCCAACTCTGTATAGCATCATGATCATTCTGGTTCAGGTCAATATTGGCGTCATATAACAAACAATTAGACTGCAGTGTCGTTAGTCCCCTCTTAGATCAAAGTTTTATATATCAATATTTAGACTTTTAAATTACTTTTGAATCTACAATTCCCTTCGGTATTCCCACACTTGCTTACGATCCTGACTGTTCTAATACTTCCTTATATCTGCCGCTCATTTTGGTCTACAAATGATATCAACTCTTTTCTAATGTTTACCATAATGTTGCGTTGACTTGGATCACCTTGTCGGTAAGTTGAGGCTCATATGGATTCTGTGTATTCAAGTTATGTGCGGATCAGTTGTCTCGGTCTGTTCTAAAGCCTCAACCATCCTAATTCAGGAACTAGATTTGTTGTTAAGTTTGGGCATATTGTATTAATGTATTCCTATTGTATTATTATTTATTGTTTTCTATTATTGTATTCTTCTATGTGTGCCTGCAGAATCAAGCTGCAACTCTTGAACCCCATCGTTGTAATACAGTGAATCCTGACCTAATTTTTGGTATCATAACCACTTTCGAAATTATAAACCGCGCTGGCTTCTCCAATCTCCTCGCTCGGTGAATTGAATTTTCATACCACGCTAAGAAAGATCTCTCTATATGGCTCATCTCTGTCTGAGTCCTACTACCCATGCTCTCTAGCTCTACTGGTATTCATTAAGAATATTTCCTCTTTTACCGTCCTGTCAATTTCATTAAGTGAGAGGGGGGAACGTGGGGGATCTTGAGGGAGAGCGTTGAAGAGGGGAGGAGAAGTGGGTGGATGAGAGGAGAGGGGATAATTGTAATATTATATTATGTACTATTTATTTATATATAATAAGGGGACGTATCGAAGTCCCCTTAGCCAACGGCTAGCGCTACCCTGGAGATGACAGATGACCAGCTCTGGTGCATCTGTTCACATCTTGGTGAACAGAGGCATCAGCCGTAAGTAAAGTTACCCCTCAGGCGTTGCCCTGCCCGAACTACACACAAAGCTGGCCAGTGACCAGGCCGTTGAACATACCAAGCTAACAATTAAATAAGCTCGCGTTGAAAATTATTCAAATCACTCAAGGAAAACGAACACTAGCACTCAAGTAGTGTTCCACATCCAGCTGACGTTATCAATAAAGCCATAAAGATAATAAAAGGGGCATTTCCAACCACCAGGATGGCGTTAATAGTCGTCACTCCATGATATTTCTTGGGCAGCAGAGAGCCAAGCAATTTTCCTAAATGGCCTCGTAGGATTTATGACTCCCTGAAACTCTATGGTAAGCCTAAACGTATGTGTTCCTATGTACATGACTATGTGAGCATTTCTCGGAAGCATAATGAAGTGTTCTATTTCGTTTTCTGTGTATGAATATATTGCACATTGTGGAGCCAGAAACCAGTTTTCCTTCCTATATGTATTTTCTTTACTGTAACATTGTGTATCACTTTCCTATATTTTAAATATATGAATATTAAATACAGAGACGTTAATATCCAATAAAGTTATGAACGTGTTCCCTGGAAGACTGCCAGAGAAACCAAGCATCAGTTCCATCTAGTTTCATGGGATATGCATCGGTTCATTTCTGGTAGTTGATTGGTTGGGCAGAGTCTTAACAGTGTTCGGACGATTCCATTGGGATTCATGACTTCTAGTTCATCCAAGGGGCTGGCCAATGGTAACTCCATCGCCAAGATTAACTTCATGAAATGGCTATAAATATATCCTTTGTGACAGTGCTCTAGTGAAGAACATCGACTCCATAATGGTCGAGAATGTGTCCATGAACAATGATCTTCCCGTCCGTGGAAGCTCTTCATGCTGGTGATTTTCTGTTTGCTGTCCTTAATTCCTTATTCTTTGACACTCAAAAGTACTTTCGAGCTCCTTACACCGAATGATTTACAGCAATTCAAAATCTAGATAAGATACCATACCCAATGGCTGGTACTACTCACAATAAGTGATCAGGCGATAATGATTTTTTAAGATACAACAAGAAGTCACCAGCAATGGATATCAAGAAGAAATAATAATAATCAGTCGTCATCATATCAAATCATCACAAATTACCTCTAATTAGCTATGTTCCAGCAGTCATTACACAGTAATAATCACCTTTTAAACGAGGTTAAATAACTTTTTTCCTTTATTTTATAAAACAATTCATATAATTTCATGCACCATGCAACAATAGCACGATAACACAAAGCATCAAATAAAATTAAAATCATGAATGACGCTTGGGTAATAAAATTTTACAAAGAATTACAACGAGATATACACACACACACACACACATATGTCACGCTCAAGCATCCCCCATACACAGGAGACGAGCAGAACAAGAATACCTCAACGGAACTTGGTTACACAGTCGCAATCGCACAAAGAGATATACACTTACAGGGCCGGTGGCTGTGTGGGCAGCACGCTTGATTCGTAGTCATGTGGACCGGGGTTCGATTCCCGGGGCCGGCATAAACAAATAGGCAGCGTTTCTTTCACCCTGGTGTTCCTGTTACCTAGCAGGAAATAGGTACCTGGGAGTTAGACACCTGTTACGGGCTGCTTCCTGGGATGTGTGGGTGTGTGGAAAAAAAATAGTTAGTAACAGTTGGTTGATTGACAGTTGAGAGGCGGACCGAAAGAGCAGAGCTCAACCCCGCAAGAACAACTAGGTGAATACAACTAGGTGAATACTTAGCTAGGACACTAACCCCCTCAAAGTACAATCTACACAAATACAGCACATGGGTTACAGTATATTTAAAAACAGAAAAACAGTAGTACAGCAACAAGGAAATAAAGAGATATGTACACAAGTACAAAATAATAACAGATTACAAACATATCTCCATAACACTGAAGTGGAGAGTAACACACCCCATGTAGCCCGTGAGGCAACCACCGCTCACACGTGACTTCAGCGACAAGCACACAGCACACAAGAACGGTAACTGAACTGACAAGGATTCTAAATAACATTAACATTCCATCAACCTAAAACAGTTAACACGTGTATGCTCGACCAGGTCTTCAGCGACCCGTCAGTGAGGTCCTCCCTGGGCACCTTTAACTCTCACAGCTATAACCACACCCTCCGGGTTATTGATGGAGCCCGGCCAGCCCGTCCCTTCATCCGCTAACTGAACCTGTAACACCTCTTCACCACCACTTCCCGAAGCACGCAGCGCCCACGCCCCTACCGGATCCCCTGTGGAAAGAAGGCTCCTACAAGAGACATTCCGGTTCCGATTTCCCACCATAAAATGCATCAAACGGTACCCAGCTTCTCTCCTCAGGGGAATCCGGAGGGACGGATACCCGTCTGAACTTCATGTCAAGATTCGTGCCAGAACAACCGGCCGTTACACACCAATTTTCACTCGCAGGATCAATATCAAACTCCACAATAACATCCTCTTGCACAAGCTCCGGAGGACAGCACCCTGACAACACATTACCCCTTGGCTCAGCGTGGATCTCCGCCTCAACCACGCGAACAATTTTCTCATTCGACACACATCGCTACCCTTCCGACGTCGTTTCCTATAAGCACCTTCATCAACGGATGCACCAACAGCAAGAGGCCACACCAACGCGTCAGGATCGGCAGGCCAGAATTCCTACTCACTCGAAGAGGTATTTGCACCATTCGCATCTAAAAATCCTTGACCTGGCTTCACGTCGGGGACCAAGATCACATGATTCACATCCTGCAGCCGAGCACAAGATTCAGCCGGACTTGTCGTCGAAGGTATTCACAGCACATGGTCTACACCTGGTACCATGAACCCACATTCCTCCCGAATCAAGGTATCGGTAACGTTCTTCTCCACTGAATCATCCAGCAGACGACGGCCATCTTAATCCTCTAAACGGGGAAGATCATCCGCTTTAAATAGGTTCACCTTGTCGCTGGTCTTCACTGCGACAGTTGCAAAATGCCCAATAAAACCACAATTGAAGCAAGTGTGGGATTGTCACTGCATGGGACTCAAAATGCATTTGAATTGCCCAGATGAAAAACGGTTCGGCTGAATACCGAGCACTTTACCGTGGCGTCCAAACACACTAGGGAGTGTAGCGTAGGCCATTTCAAAGGGGCATCTCTGACTGATACAAAACTTATTTTTTTTGTTCAAGTTCAGGATATGTATCGTGACGATAACTTTGGCAGGGGGTAACACTCGCCCTTCATACTTCTCTAAAGAAACCAGTGAAAGCCGTGGGATTTCCAAGCTTCACCAATACCGTGCCATTTGTCATCATTTAGACACCTGCGGCGTCTTCAATCTTCACATCCAGCACTTCAAATAGTGCAACATTAGCAATGGTGTAATCCAGCTTGCAGGAGAAACGAATCTCACTCGAACCACTGAAGACCAAGGGTCATGGACCCCATCTTTACACCTGCTGCCCGAACCCGTCGACAGGTGAATAGCAGGGCAGTTTGTTTAAGTTTATTTTCTACCACAGACGTGGCCACACATTTACAATGGTAAGCAGCTTAAATACATTTTCTTCAGTCCTCCATGTACTGGGGATAGAGTTCTGTTAGACATCATACAGTGTAATGAGTCATTGAGCACTCAACAATAGAAGGTGATTATAGTGCATGTACTGTATTAACCAGTATACATAGAGAACACGCACATTTACCTCTGCCCTAAACAATCTGGGTTCGAGGAATGTTCTCATACATATTGCTTAACCTGTTGATTAACCAATAACCAACAATAACATGTTGGTTATTGAGTGCTCAGCACTGAATGTGATTAATGTGTTTACAAAGATGAACTGCAGTTCTAACTAGCTTACACATAAAAATATGCATGCATATACGTTTATACATATATATTTAGGTCTCTCATACTTTGATAGAGTAAAATAGCTGTTATAGAAACTAGTGTGTTATCAAGCACTCAACCACAGAAGGCGATTAAGGGGCTTTTACAAGTTCAAGTTATAATTATATCACATATATTACACATATTGCATTACACTGTCAATATTGGGTACAGGTCCAGTATATCATTGTGTTCCAGTATTCAGATAATATTGATAGAGTTCGGCATATGTCAACCCAGAGGACCGAAAGTCAATATGGGACATTCTACAATATATAATACAATACAACGTTCAAGGGAGTGCTCGTTTTCTCTTAAACAAAGTTGAGACATGAAATCGACGTTTGAGTTTTCAGAAAGCTGCCAAATACGTCAGAGTCCAAGGCGTATTCCAGCCACTATGATATCTATAATATAGAATTGCTACGTTCTTGCTCTATTAGTTCCATACATAAATTTCTCCTCACAGTATTCATCATAATGTTTAATGCTACAGCTTTCAGGTCTTTGTGAAATTGTTAGGTCAGTAAGATTTCCATCAGACATTCGATTCAGTATTTTCTTTGTCACTCCTTATGAATCACGTACATTAATTTTTACGACTGGTCTACAACAGGCTATCTATGCAGGCATATCAACAGTATCGTACTTAGAGATGTCAATAAGTTATCGTATCCAAATTAATTTAAATTCAAATCTGTTTTATTTAGCAGCTAAAACATTCAATCGAATAGCTTTGATTATTTTCTGGGTCTTACTACTATGTGCGTTCAATGCCAGATGAGCACTCTGCGAGTCACAGTATATAAATACACTGCCATTGTCTTTTAACAATTCAGTTGTTAGATAGCTAGTAGTAGTAAACCTGTTAGTATTGGTTAGTAGTTGCTAGATGGGTTTGAATCGTAATAGCATACTCGTTGACACGCTTCACTGCTGTATGAGCGACAGAAGATTGTTTACATATATTACAAGCACATCCGGTATATCATCTACTTTCTTCTACAGAGCCATCAGTATAACACTGATTCACATCGTCACTCATAACTTGAGCACTCTCAGTGATGCTTCTCATTGTTAACTGTATTAATAACGTAGCGTTTACACTGTCTTTCTTGAGTGTATTTACGAAATCAACTAATAGATCCCAGTTATCTTCTGG
>WNGS01163002.1:12278457-12297714 GCA_020271785.1 Procambarus virginalis | reverse complement strand
GCTAACGTCCTAGTGGCTCATTTGGGTACTCAGTTTTCCACCTGTGTCCCTTGTTCCCGTGACCACCAGTGTTGAATAGTTTGTGTGTGTGTGTGGGTGTGTGTGTGTGTGTCGTGTGTGTGTGTGTGTTGATGTGCTGTGTGTGTGTGTGTGTGTGTGTGTGTACTCACCTATTTGTGTACTCACCTATTTGTGCTTGCAGGTTCGAGCATTGTCTTTTGGATCCCGCTTTTCCAGCCATCGTGTTTACAACAATGCTTCCGTCCATTTCCCTATCATACCTAATTTAAAATTATGAATAGAGTTTGCTTCCACAACCTGCTCCCAAGTGCATTCCATTTTTCACTACTCTCACGCTAAAAGAAAGCTTCTTAACTCTCTGTGACTCATCTGAGTTTCAGCTTAACCACCCATGTCCCCTTATTCTGTTACTATTACGTGTGAACATTTCATCTATTTCCACTTTGTCAGTCCCCTGAGTATTTATATGTCCCTATCAATCTCCTCTCTTCTTTTCTCTAGTGTGCTAAGGTTCAGTCCTTCAGACGCTCCTCAGTATCCCATCCATGCGTAACTCTGGGCAAGCCTCGTCGGCAAACCCAGAACCTTTCCAGTTCCTTATGTGTTTCTTCAGGTGGGGGTTCCATGACTGGCGCGGCATACTCTAACACGTTCACGTAGGAAGTGTAAAGCGCCCTAAAGCCTCTCACTTAGTTTGAATGATGTGCTAATGTGTTCCTTATGTAGAGTACGCTGCTGATGTTACTTCTTTTATATGTGCCTCTGGATTAATTAGGTGTCACATCCACTCCAAGGTCTCTTTCTCGAATCGTTACAGGTAGAGCAGTTCCCCTTCATTGTGTACTGTCCCTTTGGTCGCCTAGTCACCTGAATCCCATTTCCATAACTTTACATTTACTCATGTTGAACTCCAGTAGCCATTTCTTCTGACCATCTGCAACTGTCCAGGTCCTCTTGGAGGACCCTAAATCCTCATTCTGTCACAACTCTTACTCATTAATTTTGCGTCTCGGGAACATTGATCATGATAGGATTCCACTCCTTAACATACTCATTTACGTAACTTAGAAAGGAGGATTGGTCCCACACCGATCCTTGAGGTCACTCACTTCGTTACTGTTCGCCAGGTCCGACTTCTCGCCCCTTACCATTACACCTCTGGCTCCTTCCTGTTACCGTAGTTCCTTACCCATTCTAGGGCCTTTCCGCTTACTCTGCTGCCTCTCAAGTTTGTAAGCAGTCTCATGTGCGGGTATCTGTATCAAAGGCCTTTGGACAGTCAGAAATATGTATCTGCCCAGCCTTCTCTGTCCTGCCTTATCTTGTTAAGCTTTATCATAGTTACTTATCCAATAGGTTTGTAGCATGATTTCAGCTGTCCAGAACCATGATTGGTGTTGTGTTACAAACACAAGCTCTCATCGTGCTCAACAGTCTTAGCCTAATTATTCTTTCAAGTATTTTGCAGGGAATGCGTTGTCAGTGATACGGGTCTGAAGTTAAGTGCCTCCTCCTCTATTGGACCTTTCTTGAAAATCGGTACGATATTTGTCTCCTTCCAGCAACTGGGCAATTTCCAGACATAAGTGACTCATTAAGATCCTATTGCAGAGACACTGAGACGCCTGCGCTGCTCTTTTAGTATCCACGGTGATACTTTGTCTGGTCCACACCCGCTTTAATTGCATCCAGTGTTGTCAACTGTTTCATGACCTCCTTTGCTGTCACCTTTATATCTGATAGTCTTTCATCTAGGGCAATCGCTTCTAACATGGGAGCCGCTCAGGCTCGGTCGTAAACACTCCATGGAAACTTGCATTCAGTCTTCTACATTCTGGGTGAAAATGAGGTCTAATAGGCTCGGTGTGTCCCCTCCTCTTTCCCTAGTGTCTTCCTTCACATGCTATGTTAGTAAATTCCTGTCAATACCGTCTGCCAGCTTCGCTCCCCACGTCTCCCCTCCGCCCTGGGGATTCCTTGTTTCCCAATTTATCTCTCCGTGATTTAGGTCCCCAATGACCAGCAGCTTCGCTCTCATTGTGTGTGTTGTCATGTGTGTTTGTGTGTGTGTGTGTACTCACCTAGTTGTGCTTGCAGGGGTTGAGCTCTGGCTCTTTGGTCCCGCCTCTCAACCGTCAATCAACAGGTGTACAGGTTCCTGAGTCTACTGGGCTCTATCTTAGCTACACTTGAAACTGTGTTTTGGAGTCAGCCTCCACCACTTCACTTCCTAAGGCATTCCATTTGTCAATCACTCTGACACTAAAAAAGTTCTTTCTAATATCTCTGTGGCTCATTTGGGGACTCAGTTTCCACCTGTGTCCCCTAGTTCGTGTGCCCCTTGTGTTAAATAGCCTGTCTTATCTATCCTGTCGATTCCCTTGAGAATCCTGAATGTGGTGATCATGTCCCCCCCTAACTCTTCTGTCTTCCAGCGACGTGAGGTTTAATTCCCATAGTCCTCCTCGTAGCTCATACCTTTCAGCCCGGGTACTAGTCTGGGGGCAAACCTTTGACACCTTTTCCAGTTTAGTCTTATGCTTGACTAGATATGGACTCCATGCTGGGCTACATACTCCAGGATTGGTCTGACATAGGTGGTATACAAAGTTCTGAAATGAGATTCCTTACACACGTGTCTAAATGCCGTTCTTATGTAAGCCAACCTGGCATACGCTGCTGATATTATACTCTTGATATAGGCTTTAGGGGACAGGTCTGGCGTGATATCAACCCCCACGGTCTTTCTCCTCTCTCTCTTGAGTCTTGAAGAGTTTCGTCTTCCAAATGATCAACTTGTATCGGCCTCCTGCTCCCCACACCTATCTTCATTAATTACATTTGCTGGGTTTAAACTCTAACACCCATTGTTCTCACCATTCTTTCAGTTCTGTCTAGGTCCTTCGTGAATGCCTCAAGCTGTCCTCTCTGTCTTAGTCCTGGTGTGGTTTGGTTCGTAGTAAAAGAAAATTTCACTATTTCAAATCTCATGTCCTCTTTTTTTTTATACAGAGAACAATTGTACCAAGAACATGTGTGTGTGAGGTGCTTTCTCCTATCTTGCTTTCCCTTCATATTTCTCAAGCGACGTGTCTCGCTCATGCAGGTTGCGTTCAAATCCCCGACCGTCAAGTGGTTTGGGCATATCTTTCCACCCCCTCCCAATCCCGTCCCTGACTCCTTCAAGTGCTAGTCAGTCTAATGGCTTGGTTACGCTTTTCCCTGGGAAGTTCCATCCTCTTTCCCCCCACTCCTCCTCCTCCATCTCCACCTCTTCTCCTCCTCACTACCAGTGTTCCCTCCCTCCTACGTGTCATGTCTCATCCCCTTTAACCTTTGCAAATAACTCTTCTAGCCTTTCTATCCAACCATTCCTCTCTCCTCTCTCCTCTCTCCATCTCTCATCTCTCTCTCCTCCCTCTCTCTCTCCTCTCTCTCATCTCTCTCTCTCTCGCTCTCTTCTCTACTATTCACGAGTGAGCCATTACCCGCCTTTTTTCTGTTGCAAAAAAGCATATTTAATAGTTCAGATCCAAATGCTTTATTCAGAACCTTTTTACTAGAGGCATAAAGTTATAAAAAACGTTTGAATTTCTGTACAAAAGACATAATCAGTAAAGAAAGATTTCAAAGTCAGCTGCGAAAGTAACCTAATTATACACTATGCATTTCAGTTCGTTCACTTGAACATTCATAATGTTCATTGGTAGTGAACAAATTTCAATGCGTTATGATGCTAAAATTTGAAACTGAAAACTCCACACCCCAGAAGTGCCGTCGGGATGATGGTCAAATAGCCTCGGCAACCATCACTTTGTACTGTCACTGATGGTCGAGTGGTTAAGGTCTCCTTGTACACCTATGGTCGAGTGGTTAACGTCTCCTGTCCACTAGGTGCAAAGTGCTCCTGGCGGTATGGGTTCTAGTCAATCTGGTTGGTGTGGAGTTTTCAGGTCTATATGACTGGGACCATTCAGGCTTGTTCGCATATATATATATATATATATATATATATATATATATATATATATATATATAATATATATATATATATGTATATGTATATTATATATTAATATATATATATATATATATATATATATATATATTATATATATATAAAGTGTGTGAGGGTACTACCTCTGGTGCAAATTTGGGGACCCAGAAGCCTCGGAGAAGAAAATAAGAGTACCCAGAGAAGTGTGTGTTATTCTTATGAACTTGTGGATTCTAACAAATCACTAATATTTCCTTCTCCTACCACCCCCAATTCTTTTGTATATACACATATATATATTCGTTTTATTAACTTGTTACAAAAATGAGTTATATATAGGGTACAAAGATGATTATCATAAGTTTGTAGAGTTCCTCCAGCTCCTCAGATAGCAGGAAGGGAAACCATGAATGCACTGTGCATTTCCCCTCTGTATCGCCATGTTGAGGCGCTGGAAAAGAGAAGGCCTGGCAGCTCTCTGGTCCCTTGTTGTTTCAATTGGCCTAGAACCCTGTCCTAAAAAAACTGGTAGTACTTTTACTCTAGGCGCCGAGTGTCTCAGAAAGTAATGGAGAAAAAATGGAGTGGACGATCCAGTCTCTGTACCTAAGGGATTTGGGTCATTCCCGTGGGGTGGCAGCGCCACCTGGGTTTGCATACACTGAGGTCAATGTAGGTCGTTAGCCAGGGTTGAGTCGCACGTTTAGCCCCGATACCAACTGCCTGCCTTCTTCCAGGGGTTCACTGTGATACCGTCCGGGCGACCAAATAGAGCATCAGAGTTACGGGGCGTTAGGTAACGAGCGTTCTTTCAGCTGGGCATCCAGCTGTGGGGAGGCTCCTCTTGATGATGTCGTTAACTTCACTGTGCCTCGAGTGCCACTTCCCTGTGCTTTGCAGAGTAGGCCATGGTGGGCATACCTGTCACGTCCACCACCCTCGCCGCAACTACACATATATCTGGTGTGGATTGGGGCAGCAAGGCGGGGGCCACAGACAATTCGGAGGGCCTGTGGTGTGAGATGAGTGCCAGTTGCCGACATTAGGTTGCTACAGGAAATCCCCTGCATGTGGGGCTGCTACTACTGTCTGTGAGGCGATCAATGTCGTGTTGTGTTGTTGCAGCACCCAGGCACATCTGCAGCAACTTGGTCTACAAAGGGGCCATCCCAGCTGGATTGCTGGTGGGCCTTTGAGGGTGGTGGTTGACGGTGATGGGCCCTGCACGAGAGGCCCATCCGGTGGCAGCGTGTAAAATGGGGATCAGGTACACCTGCCAGCGGATGTAAGTAGGCAGGTAGAATTTCCTTCACAAGGGCGTCGGATGCTGATAACGAGGACAGGAAGGCTGGCACAGCGATTTGCGTTGCTGTGCGAACTCCGAGGCCCCCAAGTCTACGGGAAGAGAGGCTTGTTTCCACTGTAAAGTCATCAAGAGAGACGGTTGGGGGCCTTGTATTCTAGCATGATTCTTATATATATATATATATATATTATATATATATATATCTGTCCACCTTTCCCGTTATCTAACCATACAATGCTCCAACCATATGTATTCATCTATTTATCCATCTATATAGCCCTTAATCTTTCCATCTATCCTTCTATCTATCGATACATCTATGCATTCATCAGTCTATATATCCATCAACCTATCATGGCCCCCTCATCCTTCCACTGTCCCCCCATCCCCATCCCATCCTCCTGGCTTGGTAGTACTAATAGTAACGATGAGGACAATAGTATATATACCGACGTACAACGAAATTAGAAAATAGAAATCAGCACTATTAAGTTAGACAAACCAGAAAACGATTTTCTACTTATGTTGCAAAGACCTAAACTAAACTAAGCCTATTCCTAGGCCTAATGCACGATATCTGAGGCCTGATATAGTACATATGTGTGCTATACTAGGCCTAGGATTGTTTTGGTTTGTTTTTTAGCATTCATTTTTTCCTAGTCTATAAAGTGGATAGTACAAAGTTCTACTATCTAATTGGTTACAATGGCAATCTTTGTACTATAGTCTACATAGTTACAAAAACTATGTACTTTGTAACTATGGTGCACATCGTTACTAAACTACTATCTAAACAGGAGAATGGGTTGCATCTCCCCTCATCTCTCCCACGGTCCGACTTTCCCTTCATCTTCCCCCCCCCCCCGTCCTTCATCTTCCCCCTTTTCTTCCCTCTGTCTCATCGATCCCCTGTCCACCTTCCCCCTGTCCTCCTCCCCCATCTTCCTCCATATCCCCCTCCCCATCCTCCCTCCCCATCCTGCCTCCCTATCCTCCTCCTGTCCCTCCACCAGCCCACACTTCGCCCGTGTTCTCCTTCTCAGAAAATGTATTATAAAGAAGAACTCAAGTAACTGCCTCAAAACATATTCTTACGATCATGAACACTCTTGGGGCCTCACAACCCACATTTCACATTAACCACACACGTGTTTATGAAATTCGGATGAGGTAGGGCGGTGGTCTCAATATTGCTAATATTTCTAAAGCACTTAACTTAGGCCTTTTCCGACCCGCCTAAGCCCGTCCTGTGTCCTACACTATTTTCCCTATGAATTTGGGTGAGGCTAGCCTCAAGCGTTTGGCTAGCCTCATCCAATTTTACTGTGGCAAGTCAAACATCTTTCGACAGACGAACTGATAGTGTAATTTGATTTAATGTACCAGACAGCATGTTGGGAAACACGTGCGTAGCGTAGGAATACTCACAATAATGATTCATGGTGCTGGAACGACTCTTGTAATTTATCTATTATTTTTTTGTTTTGTTTTAATCAGTAAGTGCAGAAACGGATGTCGTCTGATTCATTTTAACAGGCTTGAAGCTCTCATATCCATAGCTCATTTTAAGCATTACATATTAATTTTCCAAATAACTGGATCTACCAGTCGATTTATAACCAGGTCTCCAATTACTGCTGGGTGAATAGGAGCAAAAAGTTAAAAATCAATGACCAGTCTTCCTATGAAGGTTGGATCCGATATCGTTCGCAAGTCAAGACGAACAAACTATGAATATAAAACCGTCGTTGTATTGATATAGGTTGCAAGTAATAATTCATCGACAATTTGCATTAAACCGTAGAAACAGCAGCCCGTTACTGGGAATGATGTTAGTAGTGACATTAACAAGATACCGATTGGGCTTGACAGTTTTGCCTGATGCTGTTGGCCGCAGTATTGACATCCATATCGACTGCCAGCTTGGCTATTGTATTATCAACAATATTGGCATCCATTCTGGCGACGATAACGACAGTGATATTGACAGCATCTTTGTAAAGCCGTTGGCAACGGAAAAAGCCAGGTCCTGGAACCTGTTCAGTCAACTCATGCGTGAAGCTTCTGACACAAGTTGGAAACGGACTTCCAAAAACTTGACAGAGGCACTTTATACTTCATTAAGTGAGCGGAAACACCACCAATTTAGTGCTGAACAACAGCAGAAATTCATTTATATATATATATATATATATATAATATATATATATATATATATATATATATATATATATATATATATATATATATATATATATATGACAGTGTCAGACCAGGGAGGAAAATTGAAACAGGAATTTCCTTAAGTACTTTCGTATATTAATACATCTTCAGAAGGAGTGGTTTTACAGGTCGAGTACTGGACATAAATAGGCAGGAGAGAATGGTGGAGTGAGGTGAGGTACAATACGTGGACACTGCAGAGGGCCTATTGGCCCATCCGATGCAGCAACCACACACAGACCCACACATGGATAATCATAGCATAAAATAGTAAATATTTACAATAAAATAATGTAAAGCCGTTGGCAGTGTGTGTGTGTGTGTGTGTGTGTGTGTGTGTGTGTGTGTGTAAATCACGAAAATTAGCACGTGTGATTGTAGAATTCTACATTCTACCCACTTCAAGACCTCGAGCCAACGCTGAGACAGGATCCAATGACTCTACCTTAGGAGCATAAGTTGCCCATGTTTATATATTTAATACCCAATTAATACCCCTTATGTTATACCATTCATCCACTTGTTGTTTGCCACATATGCGTATAGTGACTATTGTAATTATGGACAAACAATAACGATAAATATTCATCGGTGTCAATTCCTAATATTTTTTTATGAATTAGTCATATATCAAAATCGTTTTTTTATATACTTGCGTAACAGTAAGGATCGTATATCAGGTGTTTCAGTGTGATAAAGGATATATTGAGAAACACGTACATAAAATGTGATCATTACGTACACAAAATGGAGTTCGTGCACACGTGTAGCTTTAAAAGCGTACATCCACATTCCCATTCATAAACACAAGACGCATTTTCCTGTTATTTGTTGAATTAAATTATGCATCAAAGGCTTTTGAGATTCGGGCTTGAAAAAGAGATGTGTATTCATTCCTGCTGGGAAATACGAAGACAGTCTTTATTTTGGATGTAGCGTTTGTTTTTATTGCACGAAAGCCCCCAACATGTCTTAGTTCATTGTCAACAACTTCAGTTGGCCGGATTATTGATTCTCAAATAATGAATCCTGGATGCAATTGTCTAGTGAGACGTGAATACGCGGGTAGACGGAATATAGTCATGGAGTCCCCCTCTAATTCTCATTGGTAACTTTTTTATGGATAGATTGATAGATATATAGATGGGTAGATAGATGGATAGAGATGGAATGATGGACAGATGGATAGCTGGTCGATTGATGGATGGATTGATACAATGATTGGTAGATGGATAGATACATGGATAGATAAATGGATAGTTGGATTGATAGACAGATGTTTTTTCGACAGAACTCCAAATGATCTCTAAAAGGAATCATACCTAAGCCGCCAGTATAGGTGTAATTTTATGTCAGCAGTGATGTCCCTGTACCTCTCAGGCATAGCTTGAACCTCCAGTTGCCAGTACGAGGAGTTAGTAAGCAGCACAACTTGAAACAAGGCTTTTTTGTTTACCTTTAATAATACCTCGTGTTCGCAGTTCAAGTTCAGTAAAAAAAAATGTTTCGTAGTTCTCTTGGTAATGTATGATATTTAATCTTTGGGGTTGCAGTTAGTTGGAGTTAAAATGAAATGTAGAGAAAAGAACAAGAATGTTGAGAAGAATGAGTTCCATACTAAATGAGGAGGTGAATAATGTTTACATTTTCAGAAAGAGTTGTCTTCCACAAAGGCACCAAAGAATGCATCCGAGACAGTTACGAATGAATATCTAATGTCCGGTGAATAATAGGACAAATTTAATAGAAAGACAAAAGATAGGTTAGATGTATATGAATTATCCAACAATGAGTAAGAAAAGATATAACTGAGAGGAACCTCGTGAGGTTTGACAAGTAATGTAGACGTTATGGTTGCTGGCAACACAAGAGAAACACTGAGGGAATGGAGAAAGAGTCGTAGAATACTTCTTGAGACCTTTAGATTCGTATACAGAGTAATAGAGTTTGCGGACGGTGTTCGGGAAAGACAGAGCATGTCTCTTAGCTGGACGAGCCATTTATGCTAAGTATTCCCTATCATCTGTCTCTAATTCCTCCCTGAACACCCGCTTCGACAGTCGGCCCCTTAGTATTAGTGTTGGCAAGAAAAACTCCATTGAAGTTGGCCTTCGATAGACTATCACGGCTATCATGGTCTAAGGTAGAAAGAAAGATTGCTAGGCATGGAATTGTCAGTGACATTAAGATTCTAACACAAGGCTAACCCAAAATGTGCAGACTTGACCAGTCCAAAAGTTTCAGATGTGATCACTTTGCAAGATGGGAGGGATGATAACCAGGTTGTTTGGGACTACATATGCGGATCTACGTTGCCGGCTGATAGCTATCTATCTATCTATCTATCTATCTATCTATCTACAGTTTAGAGTATCTAAAGATTGTGGGGCCGCCACTTTCATGGAAACCCGTAAATATAAAGCCCAACATCATTGCAGTATGTTCTTGTCAATAAGCTCAGAGACCCTTGACCTGTGGGGTAAATGTGCTCTTAGTTTGCTAAGAGCACATTTCAGCGCCGTGGAGAGGGGGGGGGACCTGCTGCCTGGGTAACAGCTTCTTCCCCGAATCAACCTACCCTGGCTTTGCGCCCTGGTGAGGCCACTCCAGACCGACAACTAGAGCGCAACTCCATAGTCTCCTGAGACTGATGGATGCCTACTACTAGTTTGCTAAAAGAGTTGGGTGAGGAACTCATTGGGCAAACCAGAAACTCAAGATCAGCCATTTTTCTATCCAGGCGTTTCAGTGTTGAGACCAATATGGGAACTGTCTCCTGTATCGTGTGCACGCCCCTCAACTTTTTTTTGCCGGAAGTAGTGTTAGATCAATAATTATCATGTTTATATATTCAAAGTAATCTGTAACACAAAATTATCAGTTATGTGTTAAAAAATATAGATTTCAGTTTTCTTTTCATTGTCTCTTTGTTTATGATATTTTCTTTATTTGTTTATTGATGTTTTCTTTGTTTTCTTTTTGTCTCCTTTTTTATGATATTTACATAATGTAAATATATCATAAAAAATGAGACAGAAGACAAAAACCTATACAACATTATCCGTGAAGAATTAGCAAGCTAGAGACAAAAGGATTAACAGCTTATAACGTTGACTCAAAACAAATATTCAAGTGTCAAAGGCAGGTTGGATTACCACAACAGTCAAGAGTATAATCACTCGCTCTCACGAATGCGAGTTGATGATTAATGTGAATAATTATATATTTTATAATATTAGTGACGGGCGAGACTTCGGGAGGTGTTCGAAGCTCGTCAGGTAATATTCACTCACAATATTCAACACAACTTATCTGAAATCCCTGTTTACTAACTGCGATGATTTTATACATGTTGCTAAAGACCTGGTAATGTCGGCAGGGAGGAGGCAGCATAAGTAGGTAAGAACTGGTGACCGGAAAGGGGTGCGTTTTAGGGTTGTTTGTGTGGGTAAAGGTTGGCCACAAAGGTGAATAAGGAGGGTGTGGGATGCTCTACTATATAACGAAGAGAGGACACTGTGGGAAGGCAGGGTACACCACGTAATAGTTCCTGTAGGCACTGAGGTGTATGCATTTTAAACTGCCAATATTGGCCTGCATAAAGCTAATATATGTGCTGTGTCAGAGCTGAACGAGGTTTAGGACTCTCAGGGTAAGGTCAGGCAGTTATAAGGAGAGAGCTCTTTGCCTGCATCTCTGTGTAGGACTTGGAAAGGATATGATGGCAAGGAATTAGGATAGACAATGAGAAGCGAGGAAACGGTGCCCAAACGCTTTGATACATCGGGAGAAGTGAGACAGTCACTGTCTTGACGACTACAAGAAGACGGGGAGTCAAGACAATCATTGCTTGAGTATGAAACTTCATTTTAATGAAGTAAAACTAAGCAAAATATTTGAAAACAAATGATAGATTCTTTGTGTGTGTTGAAACAAATAACATAATATAAGTAAATGTGGATGTAAATTTGAATGAAAAAAAATCACAACACATCATTGAGAATAAAATGGCAAATGAAAAATTTTGTTCGTTTCCATGCGACGTGACGTGAATGTTACCTGCCGGTAATATCCCCTGATGATGCCAGAGATATTCTGCTTGGGGTACCGTGCGACACTCATATCGATCCACCAACACTGACCCAAACACCACAGTAAATAAACCACTGAGTTGTGAAGTTCCGCCGCCCTTCGTTTATCCGAATATATTTTTACCATTTGCGTTTATCCGGGGAATCTTGACTGTTAAAATCGGCAAATAGTCTGATAAACAGACTAAATAAGCAGTTTGATTTGGAGAAGAAAATATAATCCATATAAATTTACGGAATATTTGTACACTTTTTGCAGTGGTCAGTCACAGATTCAGTTTGTTTTGATAAATAGCCACGAAAAAAAACAGTTAATATTATTTCCATTTTGTGACTTCACCGAATTAATTTGGAGTATTACCTCATCTTAATAGCGCTTTCGTTAAGAGTTTCCGAACAGTTACACTATCATTTAATAACATCCTGAATTTCCAGATCAATATAACTTTCATAATGCCTTAACAAGTTCACATATGGACACGTATGCACATATGGACACCATATATATACTCATAACTCGACAAGCACAAAGGGTTCACAGTGTTAACGTTGTGGCAACATTGCAACACCGTAATTTCGTTGCAACGTTGTGGTTATGTTGCAAGAATTATTATTATATAGTCCTAGTTCTCATTATTTCACATTAATATTGACGGCAAGAGGTGGTGAGGACGCCAGTACCTCAGAGAAAGGTATAAGGAACACCAGTACCTCAGAGAAAGATATGGACGCCGGTACTTACCTTTCCTACACTTATCTATGTGTAGGAAATGTATACACATTTCCTGGGAGCCGGTGGACGTCGTCCTCACAAAACCATACTGGGAAAACGCATCGATTTTTCTCCTATAATTCATGACGGTGTGAGGTGTGAGCTAAAGGTGTGGAGGAGCGTGAACCAGCATCCGGCATCCTCCGTGTCCTCACGCTTCCTACACAGCAATGTTTCCGTTGCTTCTGCAATATCAATAGATATTGATATTGATATTGATATTGACGCTTTGATATTGACGTGATATTGACGCTTTGTCGGGCTATCGAGCATCGGCCTCGTTAGGTCAGGTGGGTTACGCAGTTTCTCACGATTTTAATTACGCAAATCTATTTAATTTTGGACGCTTGTGTTCCTCAAATTATCCTGATCAGAACACGTATCAAGATTTTGTTCCATAGCATTCTTTCAATATGTTGTAAAGCAGCTGAAGTAAAATGATGTAATTTAATGGTATAAATATATATATTTTACGAAGTTAGGGAAAATGGCAGCGGAGCATTGGTTTATCCATCGTGCGGGATGAGCTATGGTCTATCAGGAGGCGCAGCGGACACGATTATTGTCTATGTCGTGTTGGTTGATTTCCCAATCAAAAACCATCTTTTGTTTGCTATTATTGACCCGACCTGAAGGCTTGGGTTGTCAGCGGCCAGGGACGCGTGGCTTACTGTACACATGTGTCCATGTACACATGTTCACGTGTCTGTAAGCCCGTATGTCAGTTGCCTTGTGCAGTCTGTTATTGTTTCTCAGGTAGCCGTGTATATGTATATCAGTGTACATATGTACCTGTGTGTCTGAATACGAGTCTGCCCGTGTACATGTATATATAAGTGTACATGTGTCCGTGTATTCATGTACATATGTGTCTTTATGGGAGTGTGTCGGGGGACTCGTGCCCTTGGTTCAACTTCTGCTCTTTGGTCCAGCCTCTCAACCTTCAATCGACTGGTACAAGATTTTCCACGTCCTTTCATGTTTTCATTGAATGCTGTGTGTGTGATGTCTCCATTTAAGTTCATTCTACATATATACTACTCTCTCCACGAAAACTTCATTCATGACAAGCCAGTGACTCATACAGTGTCTTGGTTTCTACTAGGTTCCTTTAATTTTACACAACTCTTACGTAACAGCCTTAAATTCTCAATGTATTGATCATGTCTCCATTCATCTCTTTTGCAGTAAAGGGAAATTGACTCATTTTCATACATCATAGCTCTGGTCTATCTCTCCTGGGGGATGATATATGATCTATCATACATCATAGCTATGGTCTATCTCTCCTGGGGGATGATATATAATCTATCAACAAGGGCAGCAGTCAGTGCAGGCGTGTCAGAGAAGTTCTATCATTAGCGGAATCCACAGTGAGCCACCCATCTATCTTCTATTTAAATAGACATGTTTGTCATAAAGTTCTAATATATATTAAGTATTATGTATCTTCAGTAAAGATACATCATATCTAATTGTTCCATATATTTAACCGTAATTCTTCTAAGCCTCAAACAGTAATTTGTACTTCGTACAAAAAATATTTGTTACTTGCTCGTGTCTTTCTGCATTTTTATGTAGGGGCCACATTTGCTGCTTTCTACACCTCTACCAATTCACTAATTTGCAATGGCGAGTATTGTGAGAGAATGGCTCTGTGCCCCAGCTCACTCTTTAGTGTCGATGGTAAGATTTCCTCCGGGCTCGTAGCTTGTATTATCCAGTTCCACGGGCTGTTCATTCAACTCAACTGCCATCATCTGTCTTCTATTATACATATAGAATATACATATATAGCATATACAATAGAATGCCCCTCCAGCTCAAGAACGCTCACAAATACAATCTTCGAATTTCTAATTTAATTCATTAAATACCTTATTGTCATTGTGGACGTACCATCTCTACATTAGTTTGATTATCTGTTCATTCTCAATGCGAGTGTGTGCATGATGTCTTAGTTGCATCCCCTTCCCATCTATTCCACTGTCTCAGTGGAATAGAAGGGAATAGCGTTCCTGTTCCATATTTTATCCCCTATTCCATTACCGTACGATCCAACGCCCCAACTACTTTTGTTCCATGCAGAGCCTTTTCTCAATCACCGTCCCATATCCCTTCCGTCCCACTTGTATTCCATATCGTGTCCCCAGTGACAAATATCAGTCTCCCTGACACCCTCTGCACCTGAGTGTGTCTAATTAGTGTCCCCCTCCTCACAAATTTCACTTATCAATTTTATCACTGCATTTTGTCTTCATTAAGACGACGTCCAACTCGGATGACGCCATGATATTAACTACATCAATTTTGTAAATCCGGGGAATAAGGAATATGATGGTGGTTAAGAACAAGGGGAAGGTGAAGGTGGAGATGGTGGTAAGTTAGAACAAGGGGAAGGTGAAGGTGGAGAATGGTGTCAGCTAGAGGGTAGAGACCATGGTGGTGACTGTATTAATAACACTAAAAATATCTTCCTAATTATACGTTTGCAACCACCAAGAGTCTTAATAACCAATCAAATTTAGCTATGAGATCCACTACTAAGTCCATCTTCAAGGTCTCTTAGTCAAGCCTCTTAGTTTGCTAAATAGTAAAGGCCTACCTACCTTTTCCTTCGCTCTCTCAGTAACTCGGTAATGCAGTTGATAATCATACATAAAAATATTTACTGATGGACGTAAAAATATGAACTGGGCACGTCGGACGTAAACATGAGAACTTGTAGGAACTGGACACGTCGGACGTAAACATAGGAACTTGTAGGAACTGGGCACGTCGGACGTAAACATGAGAACTTGTCGGAACTGGACACGTCGGACGTAAACATAGGAACTTGTAGGAACTGGACACGTCGGACGTAAACATAGGAACTTGTAGGAACTGGACACGTCGGACGTAAAAAACATGAGAACTTGTAGGAACTGGACACGTCGGACGTAAACATAGGAACTTGTAGGAACTGGACACGTCGGACGTAAACATGAGAACTTGTAGGAACTGGACACGTCGGACGTAAACATAGGAACTTGTAGGAACTGGACACGTCGGACGTAAACATAGGAACTTGTAGGAACTGGACACGTCGGGCGTAAACATGAGAACTTGTAGGAACTGGACACGTCGGACGTAAACATAGGAACTTGTAGGAACTGGACACGTCGGACGTAAACATAGGAACTTGTAGGAACTGGACACGTCGGGCGTAAACATGAGAACTTGTAGGAACTGGACACGTCGGACGTAAACATAGGAACTTGTGGGAACTGGACACGTCGGACGTAAACATTGGGAATTGTAGGAACTGGACACGTCGGACGTAAACATGAGAACTTGTAGGAACTGGACACGTCGAGTGCGACATTGATGGTGGTGATTGTTGAAGATGTGCGGTATCTCTCAACCGTCTGTACTAAACCATTCTTGGAGATAAACTGCTGGACGTAAAAAAAAGTATGGCGAGCGAGCCTGTATGGCTCGCTAAACACGCGAGCCTGTATGGCCCGCTAAACACGCGAGCCTGGTAAACACACGATCTTATAGCCTGGTAAACACACCATCCTATAGCCTGGTAAACACACCATCCTATAGCCTGGTAAACACACCATCCTATAGCCTGGTAAACACACCATCCTATAGCCTGGTAAACACACCATCCTATAGCCTGGTAAACACACCATCCTATAGCCTGGTAAACACACCATCCTATAGCCTGGTAAACACACGAACCTATAGCCTGGTAAACAAATGAACCTATAGCCTGGTAAACACACGAACCTATAGCCTGGTACACACACGAACCTATAGCCTGGTACACACACGAACCTATAGCTTGGTAAACACGGGACCTACACATCGCTAAACACAAATGTTTGAGAATAAGTTTGAGCGTACCATCCCCCTGGCCTAATTAAATAGGCTATGTCTCTTAGAAACTTAAAATTCCCAAAGGGGTGAGCACGATAAAAAAGCCAGGAAGGCACAATGAAGGGAAGTAGTAGAAGGAGAAATGGAGCAAGCAAAATTTGCGACACGGCACACATCAAGTGTCTGAGGCTCGGAATCACTAAGGACACACACCGGAGTGGCAGAACTATAATGAAAACTACAAAAAAGCATATTAATACTAGCAGTATAGTAAAGTAACAGAAAATTTGTCCTATAAGTAATAAAACCCGGCTTACTTGACCGTGATCGAGATCCTCTACTTCTTCTGTCTCTGCCTCTTCTCTCTGTCGCCTCTCCTGTTCAAGCCTCTTCGCTCGTTCCCTTTTCAATCGGTCCTGCTCCATTATCTGCTTCCTCACTTTCTCTCTCTCTATCTGCATGGCTCTCTCTCTCTCTTCCATTTTCCTCATCTCTAGTTGTCTCTTTATCTCTTGTTTTATCTTCCTGTGCTCAAACTCCATTCTTTCTCTCGCCATATCCATCTCCCTCTCAATCCTATCTCGGTCCCTCTCCATCCTGTCCTTATCCCTCTCGATGTTGTCCTTATCCAACTTTAGAAACCTTAGGTTTAGCTCGACTTCAATCCTCTTCCTATCTTCTTCTCTCTTCTTCCTTTCTTCTTCCTTCCTCTTTTTAGCTTCTTGCTTTTGCCTCTCTTTTTTCTCCATCGCCTTCTTCTCTTCCTCTTCCCTCTTCTTTCTCTCTTGCTCTTCCCTCTTCTTTCTCTCTTGCTCTTCCCTCTTCTTTCTCTCTTCCTCTTCCCTCTTCTTTCTCTCTTCCTCTTCCCTCTTCTTTCTCTCTTCCTCTTCCCTCTTTTTTTTACCTTTTCGCTTCCTTCTCCTTTCTTCCTCTTCCTTCTCAAGACTGCGAGATGGTGCGCGGTACTCGTACCTCGAGCGTTTGTAGCGATCCTTCAAGTTCAGTGAAGGTTCAGTGTAGGACCGTTCCTTGGGGGTCCCCAGCCTCCTGCAGGAGCAGTACCAGCTGCTGTTAGAGCTGGCCTGCTCGAGGGCCTCGTCCTCCTGCGGCAGCTGGAGGTCCCCGTCCTCTTGCGAGAGCTGGAGGGCCTCGTTCCCCTGCCTGAGCTCATGGAAACAGAAGGACAGGAAGGCCCACGCCAGGAGGAGGACTCCGAGGGCTAGAGTGGTCTTTGTGACACCGTCGGCCCAGGAGGCCCCTACGACCGGATAGGAGCCGGTCTCCAGCAGGCAGCGCCGGCTGTAGAGCTCGTACATGTAGGGAAGAGTGCCGACGAGAGGCAGCCGGGTCCAGGAGCTTCTCTCTGGGGTGGTGGACTCCAGCCCCAGCCTGATCCTGAAGGAGGAGACCCACGTAGCCTGCAGGAGGTCCACCTCCTGACGCAGGCCGTCGCAGGTCAGCTCCGCTAACAACCACATCACGATAATCACCACAATACTGTACTCCAAGGATCTGTACACCGTTTTATTAAACATTATCATCTTATTATTGCGAGATGATATGGAATACTTATGTTATGGAATGCATCTAAAACAGCACTTTTTCAACTTTTGTTTCGAGACAAAAGGGGATGTTTCCAAAGGATATTTGTTGGTGGCAATCACACACACTGTCTCTACCTGTGGCCACCACACACACCAGTACCTTTGTGAAATATAATTATTTTATTTGTTCACAGCAAAGCATAAATCTTTTCGTGCTTTTAAGCATATAAAGATTGCAAGGGAAAATATTAAGCCCAAAAAGATTAATAATGTATTATTATTTATACGTTCATAGTCATATTAATCTGAGACTCTATCGATGGTCCAACTTCCCTTTAGTCTAAAACTCGATCAATGCACATTGATCGAGTTGCACATTGATAACACTGATGCACGTTGATATCATTGCACCTACTCTGAGACTGCTGCTGCTGCACCTTTTTCCTTGTTGTAGGATTCGATTGCTTCGCCCCGGAACAGCTGGCAGCAAACATAGATTAAAGTCACTCTGCTAAGACGCATGTGTCTTCCTGAGGTGACGCATGTGTCTTCCTGACACATGCGTCACCTCAGGAGTCACATTCGCATGTGGCTCGCCATGGGCAAAGATCGTTTTGGAGGATTCTCATGTGTAAATGAAAATATTTTGAGGAGTCAGACTCTTAACAACATTGCAAGTCAGTTAATAGCAAACGCTCCTTGAGTATAGGTGCTGAGAAACAGCGCAAGGTGTTCACATTATAATATACTTTTTTCATATTTATTTATAAATGGGGAAAACAACAGCCTATCCTCATGTAATGATAGTACGAATAGAAACTATTTGGTCGAACGTACAAAAAGGCTGTGCCCCAGAGTGCTGTGCACTAGAGGGCTATGCACCAAAGTGTTGTGCACCAGGGGGCTGAGCACCTGAGGGCTGTACACTAGTGTAGTGCACCAAAATGCCTAAAGTTACTGTTGTTTATTTAATATGTTCCTGTCATTTATAATATCTACAGATATACCGTGGTGAGGGCACAGTGGATAACGCTGGCATCACAGGATCGGTGAGGTGCAGCACCACAAGAACTGGGTGGGTGACATTGCGAAAAGTCTCGTCTTTATCCATAAGAGCCTCGATCATACTAACTTGCTTCCTGTCTTCATCAGTGGAACATCAGTGTAAGAGTACATGCGCAGAGTCCGTTATCTAGAGCGTATGTCGCCTATACTGGGAGGCTGGAGAGAGCCAGATAAGCTTTCACAAATCTCCAGTCGTATCGCGTCTGCGGTCATTCAGTTCTCCCAAAGCTTGGAGACCACATTGGCAGAATCAGCAGAGAATGGGAACACTGCAGTCCTTGCCAAAGTTTGATGTCACAGACTCTCTGGCATTCTTCACTCTGTACTTTCGTTATTTCCTCTGTGATGTCGCAGTGATCAGCGTTTGCGGT